>JAQQSO010002730.1:0-14135 GCA_028658305.1 Pachyuromys duprasi | reverse complement strand
CTCCCCCATATAAGCCGGGGAGTGACAGACTGGCTAGATCCCAGGGGAGGACTTTGCAGCCAGCCCTGAGGAGTCAGGATAAGCTGGGGTTGGATGGAAGGGAAGGAGGTCCTCCCCTGTTGGTGGACTTGGAGGGGGCGGGGAAGAAGGAGATGAGGGAGGGAGTGGGAGGGTAGGAGGGAATGGGGGAGGGGGCTACACCTGGGATTCAAAGTACCTAACCTGTGATTGAGATAAAAATAAATAAATTAAAAAAAAAGAATAATATGAAAATAGGGGGAGTTAGTAAGACTTGGCAAGAACAAGTGCTCCACAAAGACCAAATAGATCAGGGCACAGGGGTCTTTTACGAGACTGTTTCTCCAACCAAGGACCACGTATGGATATATCCTAGAACCCCTGCTCAGATGTGGCCCATGGTAGCTCAGTATCCAACTGGGGTCCCCTAGTAAGGGGAACAGGGGCTCTTCCTGTCATGAACTCAGTGGCTGGCTCTTTGACCCTCCCCCCTTTTACCCCGGGAGGAACAGCCTAGCTAGATCCCAGAAGAGGACATTGCAGCCAGCCCTGAAGAGATCTGATAAGCTAGGTTCTGATGGAAGGTGAGGAAGTCCTCCCCCATTAGTGGACTTGGAGGGGGGCAGGGAGGAGATGAGGGAGGGATGGGGAGAGTGGGAGGGACTGAGGAAGGGGGCTATGCCTGGGATACAAAGTACATAACCTGTGATTAATATAAAAATAAATAAATTACATTTAAAAAAATAAATAATTTAATGGTTGGGGGAGTCACCTCATAATGAGGAACTGTACTAAAGGGTCAGTTGAAGCATTATAAATATTGAGGACCACTGATCTAGGGCCATCTCAGAGAGAGGAGCCTCATTTGAGAAAACGCCTCCATAAGACCAGGCTACAAGCAAGCCAGTAAGCAGCATCTGTCCATGGCCTTTGCATCAGCTTCTCCTTCCAGGTTCCTGCCCTGTTTGAGTTCTTGTCCTGACTTCCTCTGGTGATAGAGTACAACTATCCTCTACGACTTGTTTTTGGCCATCGTGTTTCATTACAACAACAGAAACCAGAACAAAGACATACCTAAGAATGACTAACACAAGTCTTACTGTTTGTGCACAACTGAAACCTTACAGAATATTTACCTACCTGGGTTTTTGTCAGAAAAGGAAAAATGTCGTCACAGCCTGACTCCTGTGCTTGGGCCTCATCCTGGAGAAGATGCTACTCCTGGGCACCCTGGCACCTTTGGGGGTTAGGGCTTGGCAGGAGGTGGACGTGTTGACCGAAGTCCGAGACGGTCGCACTAACTCTTTCCAACAGTGTCGTCACAGCCCAGGGGCCACAGAATCGTTTCAAGGTCAGACAGTAGTTTTGCAGATTTCTTCTCTGTAAGCATATTTTGGAAAGCTCCTGTGGGTACAGAATTCCCAGAGATGCTTCTCAGTCACTTCACCCAGTCCCCATAAAAATAAGTAGGATTCACTGCATTCTCCATAGGCCGATGAGTTGCACAGCACACCTCATATTTCTGCTGTTCTTGCAGTTACCTGAGGGGCAAACAGGAGCCCATTCTATAGCCCAGTTGTTATTGTAGCACATCTAATTAAATTAAGCCACAAGGCAGGAGAACACTGCACCATAACCTCTAAAATCTGTAAAACCTCTCATTATTTGCTGAGCACCAATTTCCTCAAAATGGGAACTGTAGCCCTGCCAGCAAACCAAATCCTAAAATGGAAAGTGCTTGTTTGCAGGGTTCATGGAAAAGCTGGGTCTCAAGTGAAGTCAAAGTGCTGGGCCAGTGATGGAGGAGACTATGCATAATGAGTGGCCTTGAAATTTAAATTAGCTCCCATTAACTGGATGGAGTAAATTATCATTTTCTATTCTGAGTTTGTAAAATTGTTTTTGTCTTGGGGAAAAGAGAAGCACCTGTCTCCACTGGGCCAGTCCAGTTCTTGGTAAGTTTGTTTTGTGATGTTTGGGTGTAGCTGAGTGAGGAAAGTAAGTAGGTGTGGGTAAGCAGGACTTGGGGGTATGAGGGTGGAGAAAGGGCATGCCAATCTAGAGACACAGGTTAAAATTTGCCCTATCCTAGAACAGCTTCCCACGGATAGGGCAGGATCAAGCAACACAAGCAAGCTTCCTAAATTAAGAACATCACCATTTTCCTTTTCCTCTGTCAGACACAGGGCATCTGTTGACAAATAAAGACATGATTGTTTAAAGTTTGAATTTTTGTTTGAATTATGGTTTTACTATGCAGCCCAGGCTGGTCTGGAATTTACTATGTAGTCCACTATCTTTTAACTATTAATCCCCTTGTCCCCATCCTCAATCCTCCCTTGTACTAGGATTATAGCCATGCCTGGAAAGACATGTTATTAATTGAACACTGCTAGATGGTGGTGTAACATGCTAAAGCTTGTATGCAATAACTATCCCATTTAATCTCCCCCATGGACTCGGAGGAGATTAAAGTTCCCATGTGGGAAAGGGAAGAGCCAAACTAAGATCTTGATGGTATCTGGGCTGCTGTTCTTTCTACCATAGCTACCCTTTGATGTATATAGATGGATATTAGCGTGCAAGGTTGACAAAAGAGCCTGGGCAAGAAGAGTGGGAGTGACTGGCCTTTGGATTTCCATACAATTGAGAAAGCTGCCAGAATCCATTTCCAGATCCACATTTTTACTGCCTTGGTGATTGTGGGAAGGTAAATGGTTTTGTGGTCTTAAGCTGTAACTTCAAAGATAAGTGTTCCAAACATCTATGTGATTTGTTTGGATTTCTGGCTGTTGTTTTATTGTGATGGGGGGAAGATGAACCAGGCTTGCTCAGATTTTACAATTCTCCTGCTTCAGCCATGTAAGCTTAACAATGACAAACATGCACCATCACAGTAGCAGACACTGGATTAAAAGAAAACAAACGACTGACCAGGCATTGGAACACAGACAGTTTGGACTCATGGGCTTAGACATTTACAAGATCCCAGGATTTTGGTACCTCAGAATCTGCTTGGTTGCCCGGCACATTTTTAGGTGAAAGATCTGTTATTGGAACAATGTGGGATCTTCCCTCTTGGCTGCTGCTGCTGGCAATGGCAGGCTCTGCCATATCGGCATCATAGGGAGGGATGCCGTAACTGATAGCCACACGGTATGGATGGGCTGTAGGTGTTAAAGCTGTGATGAAATGATACATTCAAAAGGTGCAGGCCTTTCCAATACAACTTTTGAAGTTTAAAGTTGTGTGAAACTCCAGCCTCCACAGGCAGCCCTATTGTTTGGGTTTGTTCATTTGCTCATGAAGTTTAAGTAATTTTACCCCTTTCAGCCTCTGGATTACTAAACTTACAGGGGCATCCTTAGAATTAATGGGATAAACATACAGCAAAAGGTTTTACTTTTAAGTAGACAAATTGACAGATGACTCTTTTAATCAATAAAGAAAACTGAACTTCTAGGCTAAATAAACTACTGGAAACAGAGGTTTATCGGTAACAGTGGAGTTTCTTTTACATCCTTACAACTAGTCACATCTTGTCTACACGTGAAATGGAATTACCCAACTTAGAAATCTGGCCACAGCTCTTGTAAGTCTGAATTAGGTTCTATTTTCCATTTACTTATGTAGGATGTTGGCTTCATGTTTCAATCAACTAGTGCATTTGAAAATATCATTGACAGCATGTAATAGGCAAGGTTTTCTGTGGAGGTTTCCAAAAGATTGGAGACTTTGGGTTGGTGTAAATTCAATAGTGGATGTAGATATCTACTTTACCAGACTGACCTAGTGAACCACGTCAAAAAATGTGTGTGTGTGTGTGTGTGTGTGTGTGTGTGTGTGGAGGGGGCTCTTAAAAATGAACTGGAAGTGAAGAATGGTGAATCGAGTTGAAAGGTTAATTTTAAGGTAGGACCAGTGGAGACAAAGCCAGACTGAATATAAAAGTTACATGTGATGTCTATGAATTCCCTACAAAATGTAGTGTGCACCAGGAACTTCCATTCTTCAGACTTTGGATTTACATTTTAGGCTTGAGGGTTTTTGTATGTTCTCTTTTTACTACAATTTAGGAAGCTTAATAATAATTATTCACTTTTTAAAAATAACTCATATGACTGGGCATGGTGGTTCATGCCTGTGATTCCAACATTCAGGGAGGCAGAGGCAGGTCTATTTCTATGAGTTTGAGGCCAGCCTGGTCTACAAAGGGAGTCCAGGACAGCCAGGGCTACACAGAGAAACCCAGTCTTCAAAAATCAAAAAGAAAGAAAGAAGAAAAAAAAGAAAAAAGAAACCATATGCTCCTCTTTTCTCAGTTTTGGCTTTTAAAATGCTTTAAATTATAGGGATTTTTCACATAGTCTTAAGTCTGTGTAAGTAGCTTCTGCTCTGGCCACTGATGATTTATTCTTTTGACATTCAGTATCTGTCATGCCTCTAGCACTATGCTAAACAGTTAATATGCACACTTAGGACCATTGCCCACATGCTCAAAAGATGCATCAGTTTTTGCAGGAGGAATTCCAGGTGATTACAAGTGTGAGGTAGGTAGAAAACACTGTTGAAGAATGTACAGCATGCTATGAGGGAGAAAAAAAGAGAGAGAGAAGAAAAACAACACCCCCCAGGGAAGAAAGAAATTCATCATGAGATGATTTCCAAACATGGAGGCTTGTTTTATCCATAGGAAAGATTAAAATGTTTATGATGAGGCTAAGTGGAGATGGGAACACCAACAAAATGAACAGTCTGCTCAGGGGCAGGTATCCTGCTTCCTAAGATGTAGGATTCACTAAAAGTGTCTACACTGATCTTGCACTGAGCACTAAACAAGACTTAAACACAATTCCTTCCCAGTCCTAACAAACTAAAGGAGGAAATTCTCCCATGCTTCCTGAATATATTTTCCCTCTCTCTACTGCCTGCTGCTCTGCCCCTTTAGCAGAGAACAGGCTACTGCATTCTGACACTTTCGCAGATAATGGCATCTTGCTAGAACTAGATAACATTTTGGTTTTATTATATTTACTCTCACAATTTAGTATAATTATGGCACTTGATTGCAGCTTTCTATTCACGGCATCCATACAAAGGTTTATTTGAAATGACTTTATTTTAGTTAAAATGCAGTCAATCAAAAACAATATGCAAATAATAATACAAGAAGAGGTACATGGTAATCATGTGAAGTTGGTATGCCAACGACTGGGAATTGACAACATCAATGAGGTGTGCTTTGGAAACAGAAAACTCACAAGGTTGGAATGAACAATGATGGCAGGAGACAAGCTAGAGCCATCTTATAAAATCAGACTGTGAAGGGTCCCTTAGGTCAGGCTGAGGAGTTTAGTCCATGGAGAGCCATGGTTTAACCAGCAGTCTAGCCTGCTAAGATGTGGGACTTAGGATTCACCATCAGAACATGAAAGATGGCCCAAGGGGGCAGATGAAGCAGGCCAGTCAGGGTGTTGGAGACCCTGTGGTAGAAGATGAGAGCAAGAAATGAAGAAAGAAGCAAAATTATGGAGGAGAAGTTGGAATGACTTGACGGGCATTGGATATGAAGGGAGACATACAATAGTGTTCTAGTGTGGCTTCTAGTCTGTGGATGTCAGGTGCCTCTACTAACAAGATGTGGGGATATTTCCCAAGAGCGGTTGTTTCTTTGATTATAACTGATGTTTTAACCTGAGCGAAACCCTGCATCTCCGTGTCAATGTCTTCACGGGAAGAAAGTGATCCCCTTACTCCTAATTCTGTTTAGACACCCAACTCCTTGCAGAGTGCTCTCCTTAATTACTGGTGGAGCTACTATCCTTTCATGTGTGCATCTGTGCCCTAGTAACACCACCAGGCTTTCCCAAGGGCATACTGCAGAAGGTGTCTTAGTACAAGAAAGTTACCTTGAATCCTCTTTAAATTCAAACTTCTCTCTGTTTTTGATCAAGGTATGAAGGTTGTATAGTTTTATGACTTGAGTTTTCAGTGGACAAATACTATGTGCACATCTTTATGAAGAACAGCATGCGATTTTGATGTGTATGTACAATCTGTGATGATCCTCCAACATAAGCAGCGTGTTTGTGTTTTGCAGTCGGTCAAGGGAGATACTGGGGAGAATACGGGGGGTGGGGTGGCTGGGGCTGTGCAGAGATTCTTGTATGAGAAAGAAGCAACAGCTCACAACCAGAGGAGTGGGGGTGGTGAACAGAGACATGAATTGTCACGTGCAGTGCTAGCTCTCCTCCTCAGCCTCTGTGGAGGAGCGAGGTTGGGATCTAAGTTGTTGGATACCTTACTAGCTGTCCCAGTGAAGCCTTTTCCTAGAAAAGGATAAAAAGCTTACTTTAGGCTCCACTGTAATGGGAATCTGGATAGCCACAGTAGTGGAAATTTCCAGGCAGAGATTACCTGGCAGAGATCCAGAGAGTTTAAGAGACTCTCACTTTAGAAGGAAAGTCAGTGACAACCAATGTCTGCTCAATTCATGATGCTAGTGATCTGAGGCACGAAGTGTCTACCTAAAAGATTCTTCTTTAAAAACAAGAAAATATTTCTTTGCATTGTTTTTTTTTTTGGTGATATACTACAGTTAACAATTGTTCTCAATAAAAAATGCTTCACTTAAAGAGAAGAATACACATGAACAATTATGTCAGACTCCACTGCTATTAACAATGCTTATTTGCAAGTGTGATGATGGATATCATGAGCCTAAATCAACTTTTGCAGGACCAAGTTTTAAGAGACTGAATTCAAACAGCTTAAGTCTATCAATTACGAGTTGTATCATATAGATGAAAAAAGATTCTCACTTTAAGCAAGGAGTAAAGAACAAGTTGAAACTTGAGGAATTATTGGATATATAATGGGGTAGGCATGGACATCCACAAAGACATGTGAGTTTGGTATTAATCTGAGACTTTATTTCCTTAGTTTTGTCACCCTGGAGACCTTGGCTAAGATAATAATACTGTTTCAAAGAAATAGGCTACCTCTGAACATTATCCATTTAAACTTAAGGCCGATGGGTGAATATAGATCAGTTGTTCTGCTGGGTTAAGAGAAGTTTTTGATTGTTCTGGTTTTGTCACCCTGGAGACCTTGGAGTTTGAAGGTAGCACAATGAGCCATGTTTCATTAATTTTCCGTGAACTTATACCCAGAGATGCTCATAATCTGTTAAAAATTAATAAACAGACACGGAAGAACATGTCTATGATTTCATATTGTTACACAAGAAGTCAACTAGTTATAAAACACACTAAGATCTTAGTTTCTAAAACTGTTTCGTTAAGTGTTACTTGGTGATGATGCACCTCAACATATACTGACATGGGATTAGTGAAATGGTTTATCTGGTCAGCTCATGCAATGTAGTCTACTTTATTTGAAACTGAGAAACTTAAATCTCCAAACTTAAGGATCTGCAGGATGAGTAAAGGAAGCCATATGAATGCCGACTAAATAATAGACATTTTCTAGTTTCCGTACATGTTCTATAATTAAACCTCAGTAAACCACAGCCCTGTTGGTGAGGAAGGCAACAGGAGGAACCTGCCCAAGTTCACAAAGTTTTAGTCTTAGGGACATTGTTCTTACCACAAAGCCCCCCCCCACTTTTTTGACTCGAATTTGCCACCTACACATCAAAATTGCAAATTCATTTCCATGGCTATACTAGTATTTTCTTAGGAAGCTGAGTTTGAGGACTAGGCATAGAGTTGTTCTGTTAAGCAAACGGGGTACCAGAATATCTGAAAACCAAAGGCAGGAAGGCTCATTCCTCCAAAATAACAGCTGATTTTGATATAACTCATATTATGTTAAGAGATCTGGAAACAAAACTGCTCACTGGATGTAGGAACTGAGAGAAAGGCTTTCAACAACATTCTCTAACTCAGTAGATACATTACTTTGAGAATGATTTCTAACTTCTCTTGGCCTAAATTTTCATCATTTTTTTTCCTGGCATGAAGCAAATAAAAAAGATGCAGGGTATTTTAAGTCATAAACAGTATAAAATATTGTTATCTAGTCTTTTGACTCTTTATATGTGAGTAAATTTATACGTAAGGCATTAAAGATAGTTAATTTTTTAGCGTTGTTGGAACATTGGTTAATAGGCAGAGTTATCTTTTCCACCATAAATTTCTGTTCCTGTAAGTCCATTTGAAAGAGGAAGTTTAAAAAGGCTGGGTTGAATTGTCACTCCATTCTCTGTCTCCCATTTTTATTATAAAATAGAGGTTGGGCATGATATTTTATAGTAACAGAATCCTTTACCTATAGTAGATATGCTTTTAAGTTCAAGCACAGTTAAAAAAAGCAATAACTAACCAGAGAGGTACAAAAGCTGCAGGATGAGGATGTCAGTAGACCTACATATATCTGGAGCATGTACTGCTCTCTTGAACAACTCCTTCTACTGTACACAATATGCAGCTTACTAATCCAACAGAAATGGTTCCTCTTCATAGGTACAAAGCTCTCTGTTCGTACCAAATTAATCTTTTGGAGTAATAGTCTCTGAAAATTATTTTTTATGTACCAGTTTTTGGAGAAGTATCCAGAGAGAGCGCAACATGATGTTAAAATTAGATTGCAACCCAGCTTGACTTATCCCCAAATTCTTAACATTAAGCCCTTTGATGATTCATCATTGGAGCAGAGAAGAGAAATTTCTGCAGACTGGTTGGGAAAAAGATGTCTTCCTAGTTTGCAGAACTGGCCTATATTTCTCACCCAAGAGTCAAATACAACTGGAGAATAATAGTAATGATTTACATTCTTATTTGACTAAAAGGTATTTTACATTTTTCTACACTTCCTTTCTTCACATACTCTTCTGAAGTTAACTTTCTGACATTGTTGTTGACAGCTTTTAGTTTGGGCGTGGGTTGGCAAATCTACAGTACAAACTGAGGAAAGGGTCCTATATTCTTTCATCTTCTGACCTGACACTTAGCCTTTCAGCTGAGTGATTAGTGGAAAGATACATTCGCTCTGTGGCTTCAGAATTTCTTAAGTCTCCTGAACATCTAGACTGGTTGCAAATGATGTTAAATGGCACTATTGTGAGTTACTGAGAATTGTGTCTACATGTGAAGGTGAACTTTGATGGAAAAATCTCAGGTTATTCTCAAACTACAAAGCATGCAAACGTTTTACACATTCTTTAAATGCTCTCCATCTATCTGAGATAATAAGTAGAATGGTTAAGATATATAAAAATTACACACAAAATATCTATTTGTTAAAATATGGCTTCATAAGGTTAATTTTAATAAAAAAAGCACTATCGTCATTCTATGATGAGTCTTAGAATGTGAGGAATATTTCGTGCATAGGCCCCTCCCTGAGCAGTACTTTGGGCATCAGTTTGATTTGTTTTATTGGTAGAATGAGGAGCATAAAGTCATTACTCCTTAGCCTTCTTATACAGTGCTGTACATTATGGGAAATAAATTTAAAGACATTGTAGGGAAATCTAGCGTAGATTTCTTTGAAAGCTACTGTAGTCATTGAACCATTTGAAACATGATAGCTTTTTTTTTCTTCCCCTTTTATGATTGCATAGGATTGGCACATAGAGATTGCCACTAATCTAAGTAAGTCTCTTGGTGTCACTACAGAATGCATTAACTGTCAGGATCTAGAAAGTTATGCACTGTTTCCCTCTGATGTCTTTGTGAATAGAAGTTTGGTGGCTATGGAATGGAGCATCATATTGCTTATGTGATTCCTACAGCAAGGAGTGAGGTGGTAAACAGAGTCAGGAGGAAGATGATGCGGGGATGGGCAATGTGGCAAAAGCAACACATACAAGCTGTTCATGGAGTCCATGAAGCACAGTCCTAGATAGCATAGCTGTCATGGCAAGATGAAAAGTGCTGCTCTAACAGACTGTAGTGGTAGTCTGCTGAGCAGCATGCCCACGTCTCCACAGAGTAGCATTTTTATTGCAGTATGATTTTCCTGGAAAATGAACAAAACTTTAAATAAATCACAATTACTTATTGCTTAATATTTGAGATAATAAATTCTTTAGTTTATCAGTACCTCATGGCCTTCAAATGTGCATTCTTCAAATAGTTTCAATTACATATATATTCTTTCTCCTGAACAATAAATTATTCTTTAAAAAATGGAAAAAGAAAAGGTACATACTTTTAAAGCAAAGAAAAACATATATTTTAAACATTTGTTTTAAACTTATATGAAAACAATTCTTTATGTTAGATGCTTAAATATAAATAATGAAGAACATTATGTTATTTACAATGTTATACAGTAAGTTTAGAGAGTAAAAACTAACATTAACTCATAAAGACAGTAAATGACTTAAGGAAACATCCAAGTACTATACAATGTGTATTTACAAAAGAATATATAATAGAAATGGTGATGGGTGGCCATTTCCTTTTGTCTGCATTTCTCCATAGTGTTTCAGGGATCTTAGTGGCTGGAAGTCTCTGTAGCTGCTGGAATGCAGCCAGGACTAAAAGGGAAGGCCAGATCTTCCTTATTCACTACTTGGAGCCATATATCTTCAACCTCAGGCCAAAAGAGAAATAGATACGGAGAAAGTTACCCTGGATAGACTCTACCTATATTGACAGTCACACAGAAACAAGAAAGAGATGGCATATTGCTGCTTGAGATACATTCTCTCTTACACGGAGGACCATTTTGTGAAAGCAGAAGGCTGTCCACCTACTCTTGAGTGTAGGAGGATGAAAGGAGGGGAAAGCAGGACATAAAACAAATCTTGAGTGAGTACAAAAGGAGTTTGGTGACAATTGTACCCCACTGTGTAACTCGCGGTAGTTTTGATTTCAGACCCAGGAAACACAGCTGTTATTAAATTCTGAGTAGTTTGTACTCCCTTAAAATGCAAGGCATCTTCCCCTGTGCCAGGACCACAGGTGTGCATTCCTTTGCATTGCTACAGCTCTGCCCAGATTCATAAACAGGACGGTTCAGACAGAGGCCCAGCAGGGAAAGATTGTAGAGACGTTCCCAGAAACAGAAATCTAGAGGCTACAACATGACAATCTGAGCAGCCAGGTGATGCTGCTCAATGAAAGCTTCCTTGTCTTGGGAAAAAGGTTTCTCAGCTAGTATGACAAGTGTGGGTTGCCAGATAAAGCAGAGAAGAAAACAATCAAATATATTTGCAATTTGAAAATTTATAGAATTTTTCATGCTGGTAAAATACTGCTTTTTTTTTTTTTAATTGTTCTTGTCAGGGAAGTCTTTTTTTCAGAAGGGAATTTCTTAAAACCTTGGTGATGAACAAATCTGGAACTGAATTTCTAGGGTTTTAAAATAATAATAAGGACATTTTGTTATTGAATGATAGGTGAGTCAAAGCCTTCAAAGTCAGTATTAAGCTTCTGAGAGAAGGTCGGTGGCTTTTCCCCATGCACTGGGAAGGCAGTGCCAGGCTTCTCACCAGCAGGCACTACTCTACATGGGCTAAAAAGCAAAGGGAGGACAACACTCTGAGCCCAGAGATACTGTCCTGTGAACAATGGCAAGAAACGTGAGATGTCAAATAGTAAAAGTGACCTCAAGGGCCTCTTAAAAACATGGAAGAATAACACCTGGACTTGTGGCTAGCCTGCAGTGTTCCTATAAGACTTAGTTGTGTGTTATTACTTCCCTTGACTTATAACAAAGATGTGGTAAAGAAAATAGATTCCGTTTAACTGAGAACAAGAATCAATAATTGCCATTGGCTTTGTCAATCCCCTGCACAATTATTTTCCATTTTGCTATGTAATTCCTACTTATAACTCAGAAAGCTCCAGTCCTGGTTGACAGATAACAGCCAGGGGATATATGAAGGGTGCTGAGGGGTTGTTCCCCCTCCCTCCATACTTTGTTTTCTCCCCTGTATTAGCAGTTGTTCAAATATTAATATCTATATGCATTCACTGACTTTACAATCACAAGGGAATATACAAAACTTAACCAATCTTAGTCCTGCCTTTGAGACAGTATGGGAAAAATTACTTAGAGAGGACAAATGGAAGAGACAGGCTATTGATGGAGAGAGGTCAGTCCACAGGTTGGGGGGTCACTTCGGCAAGAAAAGGTGCAATCTTCTCAACCATTTGATATTCCCTAGTGAGGCATCGCTGGGGAAAGTTCTTATTAATCACAAATCACATGCACATTGGCCATTCCTGGCAAAAAAATAATATTCATGCATAGTTATGACTTAGTCAAGACAATGTTGAACACAAGAGAAACAAAGGGAAGAAAGGAAGGGCCAACCAAACATGAAGGTGTCAACTGGGAAAGACAGCTGTTTTCCCCTGTGACTTCTACACACTCACTCCTTCTAAACATTCTACCAGGGGAACATTTTCCTGCAATGGCCAGTCACTGCTATGCACCACAGGCACATTGTACTCTATAAGTGGTTAGGACAGACGATGGAGTGTACTCTTGGGGCTGAGGCTTCATGACACAAAGTCCCCCTTCTGGTGTGGAGAAGAGGGTACAACCAGTCAGTTAAAAGAAATATGTAAGAAACGATTGCACCTTTAGCAGCTGTGGTTGGTTGGTCAACAGATGAGCTGTTGGATCATTCCCCGTGAAGAGAAGAGAAAGTAAAACTGAGTCTTTTCTAAGTTGTTAGATTTATCCTGATAGCAAGCCAAAACCCATTCTCTAAGCTGTACTCGAAGCTGTTACTCTTTGTCAAGAAGAACAATAATTAAAAAGTTAAAACCAAAGTCAATGGTAGCTCCTTTTAGCAAGAGCAAGCTGTCTTCTGATTAATAATATAGTTTGTTTAAAAAAAATCACAGTATTACTTTCTTCCTAATATTTAACATTACTTAGCGCAGTTTCCTGGTATTTGTAATAGTAGCATGCTGTTGGGTCTACTATTATCTCAGAGCCCAATGAAGCAAACCTTTGGCTGACAGAGTAGAGAGAACTCATTTCATATTGGGAAAGCAAAGAAAACTTCATACAAAGTAGAAGAGTATTTGGATGGATGTGCCATTTCAAGATAGTACTGGTTGGGGGGGGGATACTGGAAGCAAAGAGAGGGACAGCTGCTAGCTTTGCAAATCATACATCCAGTCAACATCATAATGCAATGCACAAGAAGCCAGCAAAAACTGAATATGTGGGAGGTTTTGCTGAAATACTGTGAAAACGCAATCACTTTAACTGTATAAAACTTGCTCTCGACATAACATAACATAAAGGCACCATTGATATCTTTCTCGTTTTTTTGAAATATTGTAAAAAATTGCTACATATGGCACATAACACATTTTTACATACATATATTTAATTTATAAAAGTTTTTTTCTTCCTGTTTTCTATTTGCAGAACTGCTAAAATAAAATAAATTGTTTAATTTAAGGTGAAATACTTTATTATATAAAATAAAGTTTTACAGGTGAATCTATGTGTTTATTTAGGTTTTATACAGCAATAGGGTCTTGGTTCGCAATTACACTAGACAGCCTGGCCTGTAATTCTTCTTGTGTGGAGAAGCGGCCTGCTGGGTTAGTCCTGCTATCAGCCAGACGGAAGGCAGGGGCTGCCTCAAGACTGGCTGCCAGGGGGTTCTGCATGCCCAGGAATGGTGTGTCTTCACCGACTCTTTCATCTTCTGTTTCACTCTCTGAGTTAGTGCTCACAGAACTTGTGTTGCTGTCCATTTCCAACCTATTGGCAATGTGGCCATTGGGCTTGGTTCTTTTGGCCCGCCGGCTGTTGGTAAGTTTCTTAAGAGGCTCTTGAACTGGCTCATACTCCTGGGTTGTTTCATACTCCTCATCCTCCACTATCCTCAATGGGCTAGGGGGGAGGCTGGTACTCTGATGTGCAGGGTTGTGATGAAAGGAGTTGAGTTGCTGGGGGTGGTGATCATACTTCTTCTCCCGTAGTCTTGGTGGTGTCACAAGAAGCAGAGGTCTCTCTTCTTCCACAAATGGGCTGACTGCCATGGAGGGCATGGACACCGTCATGCTGGACACAGGTGGAGACATTTCCGAAGGGGGCGATTTAGGGGAGCTTGGCGTGTGGAAATCTACAGGTGACATACGAGCCGGGGTGGTCATGGCTGATACATACCT
>JAQQSO010002729.1:0-14136 GCA_028658305.1 Pachyuromys duprasi | reverse complement strand
TGAGCATGACCAAAGCATGATGAGCACGTGATCTGAGCGTGATCAGCAGGTGATCTGATCGTGATCTGAGCATGATGAGCACATGATATGAGCCAGATCAACATTTGATCTGAGTGTGATCAGCAGGTGATCTGAGCGTGATCAGCACGTGATCTGAGCATGATCTGAGCATGATCAGCACGTGATGTGAGTGTGATCATCCCGTGAACTAGGCGAGATCAGCACATGATCTGAGAATGATCTGAGCATGATCAGCATGTGATCTCAGCGTGATAAGCACGTGATCTGAGCATGATCAACATGTGATCTGAGCATGAACTGAGAATATTCAGCATGTGATCAGAACATGATAAGCACATTATCTGGGCGTGGTCTGATCATGATCTAAGCATGATCAGCACGTGATCTCAGCATGATCAGCACGTGATCTGAGTGTGATCAGCTCGTAATCTGAGCACGATCATCAAGTGATCTGAGCATGATTTGAGCATGATCAGCACTTGATGTGAGCGTGATCAGCACGTGATCCAAGCCTGATCAGCATGTGATCTGGGCATGATCAATACATGATCTGGTCATGATCAGCCTGTGATCTGGGTGTTTTGAACAGGTGATCTGTCCTGATCAGCACGTGATCTTAGCATGATCAGAATGTAATCTGAGCATGATATGAGCATCATCATCTCGTGATATGGCCGTGATCAGCATGTGATCTGAGCATGATCTGAGCATGATGAGCACATGATTTGACGTGATTAGAACTTGATCTGAGCATGAGTATGATCAGCATGTGATCTGGGCGTCATCAGCACGTGATCTGAGCGTGATCAGCATGTGATCTGAGCATGCTCTGAGCATGATCCGCATGTGATGGGCATGATCAGCACGTGATCAGGGCATGATACGCACGTGATCGGGCATGATTGGCACGTGATCTAAGCATGATCATCATGTGATCTGTGCATGATCAGAACATGATCTGGGCATGGTCAGCACGTGATCTGAGCATGATCAGCAAGTGAATTGAGCATGATTAGCACGTGATCTGAGCGTGATAAGAACGTGATCAAGGTGTGTTCAGCATGTGATCTGAGCGTGATCAGCACGAGATCTGAGCATGATCTGAGAATGATCATTACATGATCTGAAGGTGATCAGCACGTGATCTGTGCTTGATCAACAGGTGATCTGAGAGTGATCAGCACGTGATTTGACCATGACCTGTGCATGGCCAGCACATGATCTGGGCATGATCAGCATGTGATGTGGCGTGATCAGCATGTGATCTTAGCATGATCAGCAGTGATCTGAGGGTGATCAGCACGTGATTTGAGGGTGATCAGTATGTGGTCAGGACGTGATCAGCACATGATCAGAGCATGATCAGCAAGTGGTCTGAGCATGATCTGAGCATGATAAAAACGTGATCTCAACATGATCAGCAATTGATCTGAGCATGATCTGAGTATGATCCACAAGGGATTTGGGCGTCATCAGCATGTGATCTGATCGTGCTCAGCAAGTGATCTGAGCATGATCAGGATGTGATCTCACGGTTATCAGTACCTGATCTGGGCATGATAAGCACGTGATCTGGGCATGATCAGCACGTGATCTGGCATGATAAACACGTGATCTGAGCGTGATCAGGACATGGTCTGATCATGATCTGAGCATGATCAGCAAGTGATCAGGTCGACGTCAGCACATGATCGGAGCATTATCAGCATGTTATCTATGCGTCACCATCACGTGATATGAGCATGATCTGAGCATGATCAGCATGTGATCTGGCGGTTATCAGCACCTGATCTGGGCATGATAAGCACGTGATCTGAGCATGATCAGCATGTGATCGGGAAGTTTTCAGCACGTGATATGAGCATGATCTGAGCATGATCAGCACGCGATCTGTGCGAGATCAGCACGTGATCTGAGCATGATCTGAGCATGATCAGCACGTGATCTGAGTGTGATCAGCACGTGATCTGAGCATGATCTGTGTATGATCAGCATGTGATCAGGGCGAGGTCAGCATGTGATCTAGGCGTGAAATGCACATGATCTGAGTGTGATCAGCATGTGATCGGGGAGTGTGGAGCACGTGATCTGAGCGTGATCATCACGTAATCTGGGCATGGTAAGCATATGATCTGAGCGTGAACAGGACGTGATCTGAGCAAGATCTGAGCATGATCAGCATGTGATCTGAGCGTGATCAGCACGAGATCTGAGCATGATCTGAGCATGATGAGCACTTGATCTGAGGGTGATCAGCACATGATTTGGCTTGATCAGCACATGATCTGAGCGTGATAAGCACGTGATCTGAGCCTTATCTGTGCATGATTAGCCCATGATCTGGGCATGATGAGCACGTGATGTGGCGTGATCAGCACGTTATCTCAGCGTTACCAGCAGGTGATCTGAGCATGATCTGAGTATGATCAGCACGTGATCGGGTAGTGATCAGCACGTGATCATGTAGTGATCAGCACGTGATCTGAGCATGATCTGAGCATGAACAGAATGTGATCTGGTCGTGATTAGCCCACGATCTGAGCGTGATCAGCACGTGATCTGGGCTTGATCAGCAAGTTATCTGAGCATGATAAGAACGTGATCAAGGTGTGTTCAGCATGTGATCTGAGCGTGATCAGCACGAGATCTGAGCATGACCTGAGCATGATCATTACGTGATCTGAAGGTGATCAGCACGTGATCTGGGCGTGATCAGCACATGATCTGGGTGTGATCAGCACGTGATCTGAGCATGATCTGCACGTCAGCTGAGCATGATCTGAGCTTAATAAGCACGTGATCTGCGTGTGATCATACGTGATCTGGGTGTGTTCAGCAGGTGATCTGAACGTGATCAGTACGAGATCTGAACATGATCTGAGCATGATCAGAACGTGTTCTGGACATGATCAGCACATGATCTGAGAGTGATCAGCATGTGTTCTGAGCATGATCTGAGCATAATAAGAACGTGATCTCAACGTGATCAGCAGGTGATATGAGCATGATCTGAGTGTACTCAGCAAGTGATTTGCGCGTCATCAGCACGTGATCTGAGCGTGATCAGCAAGTGATCTGAGCATGATCTGAGCATGATCAGCCCGTGATCTGAGCGTGAACAGCAGGAGATCTGAGAATGATCTGTGCATGATCAGAACGTGATCTGGGCATGATCATCACATGATCTGAGCGTAATCAGCATGTGATCTGAGCATCCTCTGAGCATGATCCGCATGTGATCTGAGCATGATCAGCAACTGAATTGAGCATGATTAGCACGTGATCTGAGCATGATCTGAGCATGATCAGCACGTGATCTGAGCGTGAACAGCACGTGATTTGAGCATGCTATGAGCATGATCAGCACGTGATCAGAGCGTGATCAGCATGTGATCTGGGCCATATCTAAGCATAATCTGCACGTGATCTGAGTATGATCAGCACGTGATCTGAGCGTGATCAGCAGGTGATCTGAGGATGATCTGAGCATGATCAGCAGTTGATCTGAGCGTGATCAGCACGTGATCTGAGCATGATCTGAGCATGATCAGCAGTTGATCTCTGCATGATCAGCTCGTTTTCTGAGAATGATCTGAGCATGATCAGCACGTGATGTGAGTGTGATCAGCACGTGATCTATGCGTGATCAGCACATGAACTGAGCGTGATCAGCACGTGAACTGAGCATGATCTGAGCATGATGAGCACGTGAGTTGAGCGTGATCAGCAAGTGATCTGAGCCTGATCTGAGCATAATGAGCATGTGATATAAGCCAGATCAGCACATGATGTGAGCGTGATCAGCATGTGATCCAACCATGATCAGCACGTGATCTAAGCATGATCATCATGTGATGTGTGCATGATCAGCACGTGATCTGTGCATGATCAGCACGTGATCTGAGCATGATCTGAGCATGATCAGCACGTGATCAGGGCATGATCACAATGTGATCTGACCATGATCAGCAAGTGTTCTGATCGTGATTAGCATGTGATCTGAGCATGATCAGCACGTGATCTGGGAATGATCAGAATGTGATTTGAGCATGATAAGCAAGTGGTCTGAGCATGATGAGCACGTGATCTGAGCGTGATCAGCACGTGATCTGAGCATTATCTGAGCATGATCTGCACATGATATGAGTATGATCAGCACGTGATCTGGTCGTGATCCGCACGTGATCTAAGCATCATCAGCAAGTGATCAGAGCATAATCAGCACGTGATCTGAGCATGATCAGCATGTGATATAAGCTTGATAAGCACCTTATCTGGGTATGATCGTCACATGATCTGAGCGTAATCAGCACGTGATCTGAGCATTATCTGAGAATGATGAGTTCGTCATCTGAGCATGATCAGCACATGATCTGGGAATCATCAGCACGTTATCTGAGCGTGATCAGATAGTGATCTGAACATGATCTGAGCATGATCAGCAAGTGATATGGGCGTGATCTGCATGTGATTAGGCATGATCAGCACATGATCTGAGCCTTACCAGCCCGTTATCTGAGCATAATCTGCGCATGATCAGCATGTGATCTGGGTGTGATCATCAGGTGATCTTGGCATGATCAGCAAGTGATCCGAGCATGATCTGAGCATGATGAGCACATGATTTGACGTGATTAGAACTTGATCTGAGCATGAGTATGATCGGCATGTGATCTGAGCGTGATCAGCAAGTGATCTGAGCATGCTCTGAGCATAATCAGCCCGTGATCTGAGCGTGAACAGCACGAGATCTGAGAATGATCTGTGCATGATCAGAACGTGATCTGGGCATGATCTGCACGTGATCTGAGCATGTTGTGAGCATGATCAGCATGTGATTAGGGCGAGAGCAACACGTGAGGTGGCGTGATCAGAACATTATCTGAGCTTTACCAGCACGTGATTTGTGTATGATGTGAGCATGATGGACCCGTGATTGGATAGTTATCCCCGTGTGATATGAGCATGATCTGAGCATGATCAGCACGTGATCTGACGGTGATCAGCTCTTGATCTGGGCTTGATCAGCATGTGATGTGAGCGTGATCAGCATGTGATCTGAGCATGATCTTAGCATGATCAGCACGTGTTCTGGGCGTGATCACCACGTGATGTGGCATGATCAGCATGTGATCTGAGCGTGATCAGCACATGACTGAGCATGATCTGAGCATGATCAGCAAGTGATCTGGTCAACGTCTGCATGTGATTGGGGCATTATAAGCACATGATCTGAGCGTGATCAGCACTTGGTCTGAGCATGATATGAGCATGATAAGAAAGTGATCTCAATGTGATCATTAGGTGATCTGAGAATGATCTGAGTATGATCAGCAAGTGATCTGGGTATCATCAGCATGTGATCTGAGCGTGATCAGCAATTGATCTGAGCATGATCTGAGCATGATTAGCACGTGATCTGAGCATGATCAGCATGTGATCTTAGCATGATCAGCACGTGATCTGAGGGTGATTAGCAGGTTTTCTGAGCATGATCAGCACGTGATCTGAGAATGATCTGAGCATGATCAGCACGTGATCTGGTCAACGTCAGCATGTGATCGGGGCATTATCAGCACATGATCTCAGCGTGATCAGCAAGTGATCTGAGCGTGATCTCAGCATGCTCAGCAAGTGATCTGAGGGTGATCAGCATGTGATCAGGGCGTGATCGGCACATGATCTGAGAGTGATCAGCACGTGGTCTGAGAATGATCTGAGCATGATAAGAAAGTGATCTCAATGTGATCAGCAGGTGATCTGAGCATGATCTGAGTATGATCAGCAAGTGATCTGGGAATCATCAGCACGTGATCTGAGCCTGATCAGCAAGTGATCTGAGCATGATCTGAGCATGATCAGCACGTGATCTGAACATGATCAGAATGTTATCTGGGCATGATCAGCACGTAATCTGGGCATGATGAGCATGTGATCAGCACGTGATCTTATCATGATCTGAGCATGATGAGCACGTGTTATGAGTGTTATCTGCATGTGATCTGGGTGTGATTAGCACGTGATCTGAGCGTGATCAGCACTTGTTCTGGGAATGATTGGCCCGTGATCTGGGCGTAATGAGCAGGTGATCTGGCCTGATCAGCACGTGATCTTAGCATGATCAGCATGTGATCTGAGCATGAAATGAGCATCATCATCTCGTGATATGGCCGTGATCAGCATGTGTTCTGAGCATGATCTGAGCATGATAAGCACATGATTTGATGTGATCAGCACTTGATCTGAGCATGATCTGAGCATGATCAGCATATGATCTGAGCATGATCTGAGTATCATCAGCTCGTGACCTGGGCATGATCGGCATGTGATCTGGGTGTCATCAGCATGTGATCTGAGCGTGATCAGCAAGTGATCTGATCATGTTCTGAGCATGATCCGCATGTGATCTGGGCGTGATCAGCATGTGATCAGGGCGTGATACGCACGTGATTGGGTAGAGATAGGCACGTGATCTAAGCATGATCATCATGTGATCTGTGCATGATCAGCACGTGATCTCAGCATGATCTGAGCATGATCAGAACGTGATCTGGGCATGATCAGCAAGTGAATTGAGCGTGATTAGCACGTGATCTGAGCATGATCAGCACGTGATCTGGGCGTGATCCGCACGTAATCTAAGCATCATCAGCACGTGATCAGAGCATAATCACCACGTGATCTGAGCATGATCAGCACGTGATATAAGCATGATCAGCACTTTATCTGGGCATGATCATCATATGATCTGAGCGTAATCAGCATGTGATCTGAGCATGATCTGAGCATGATGAGCATGTGATCTGAGCGTGATCAGCACGTGATCTGGGCATCATCAGCATTTTATGTGAGCATGAAAAGCATGTGACCTGAGGGTGATGGGCACGTAACCTGAGCATGATCATCAAGTGATCTGAGCATGATTTGAGCATGAACAGCACGTTATGTGAGCGTGATCAGCACGTGATCCAATCCTGATGAGCACGTGATCTGGGCATTATCAGCATATGATCTGGGCATGATGAGCAGGTGATCTGGCCAGATCATCACATGATCTGAGCGTGATCAGCAAGTGATCTGAGCATGCTCTGAGCATGATCCGCATGTGATCTGGGCGTGATCAGCATGTGATCAGGGTGTGATACGCATGTGATCGGGGCGTGATTGGCACGTGATCTAAGCATGATCCTCATGTGATCTGTGCATGATCAGCATGAGATCTGGGCATGATCAGCACGTGATCTGAGCATGATCAGCAAGTGAATTGAGCATGATTAGCACGTGATCTGAGCATGATCAGCACGTGATCTGAGCATGATCTGAGCATGATCAGCACGTGATTGAGTGTGATCAGGATGTGATCTGTACGTTATCAGCACGTGATCTGAGCGTGATCAGCACGTGATCAGAGCATGATCTGAGCATGATCAGCACGTGATGTGAGTGTGATCAGCATGTGATCTTTGCGTGATTAGCACATGATATGAGCAAGATCAGCACGTGATCTGTTCGTGATCAGCACATGAACTGAGCGTGACCAGCACGTGATCTGAGCATGATCTGAGCATGATGAGCATGTGATCTGGGCGTGATCAGCAGGTGATCTGTGCATGATCTGAGCATGATGAGCACGTGATATTAGCCAGATCAGCAAGTGATCTGAGCGTGATCAGCATGTGATCTGAGCATGATCTGAGCATGATCAGCATGTGATATGAGTGTGATAAGCATGTGAACTATGCGTGATCAGCACATGATATGAGCGTGATCAGCACATGACCTGAGCATGATCTGAGCCTGATCATCATGCATCTGGGCGTGATCTGCACATGATGTGAGCGTGATCAGCACGTGATCTGAGCATGAACTGAGCACGATCAGCACATGATCTGGACTTGATCCGCACGTGATCTGAGCATGAACTGAGCATATTTAGCACGTGATCAGAGCATGATCAGCACGTTATCTGGACGTGATCAGATCGTGATCTAAGCGTGATCAGCACGTGATCTGAGCATGATCTGAGCATGATGAGCACGTGATCTGAGCGTGATAAGCACGTGATCTGAGAATGAACTCAGCATGATGAGCATGTGATCCGATCGTGATCTGCACGTGATCAGGGAACGATCAGCAAGTGATATGAGTGTGATCTGCACGTGATCTGAGAATGAACTAAGAATGATGAGCATGTGATCGGAGTGTGATCTGCATGTGATCTGAGCATGATCTGAGAATGATCAGCATGTTATCTAGGCATGAACAGCATGTGATCAGAGCGTGATCAGCACGTTATCCTAGCATGATCTGAACATGATCAGCATGTGATCTGGGCGTGATCAGCACGTGATCTGAGCGTGATCAGCAGGTGATCTGAGCATGATCTGAGCATGATCAGCATGTGATCTGAGGGTGATCAGAACGTGGTCTTAGTGTGATCTGTAGGTGATATGAGAATGATCTATGCATGATCAGCACGTTATCTGGACGTCATCAGCAAGTGATCTGAGCATGCTCTAAGCATGATCAGCATGTGATCTGGACGTGATCAGTATGTGATCAGGGCGTAACCCGCACGTGATCTGAGGGTGATCAGAATGTGATTTGAAAATGATCTGAGTATTATCAGCTCGTGATATGGGAGTGATTGGCATGTGATCTAAGCATGATCATCATGTGATCTGTGCATGACTAGCACGTGATTTGAGCATGATCTGAGCATGATCAGCAAGTGATCTGAGCGTGATCAGCATGTGATCAGGGCATGATACGCACGTGATTGGGGTGTGATTGGCCCGTGATCTAAGCATGATCATCATGTGATCTGTGCATGATCAGCACGTGATCTGGGCATGAGCAGTATGTAATCAGCGCATGATCAGCAAGTGAATTAAGCGTGATTAGCACGTGATCTGAGCATGATCACCACGTGATCTGAGCATGATCTGAGCATGATGAGCACGTGACGTGAGTTTGATCAGCATGTGATCTGTGCGTGATCAGCACATGATATGAGTGTGATCAGCAGGTGATCTGAGCATGATCTGAGCATGACCAGCAGTTGATCCGAGTGTGATAAGCACGTTATCTGAGAATGATCTGAGCATGATCAGCAGTTGATCTCAGCATGATCAGCACGTGATCAGAACATGATCTGAGCAAGATCAGCACGTGATGTGAGTGTGATCAGCACGTGATCTATGCGTGATCATCACACGATATGAGCGTGATCAGCACGTGATCTGTGCGTGATCATCACATGATATGAGCGTGATCAGCAAGTGATCTGAGCATGATCAGCAGGTTATCTGAGCATGATCTGAGCATGATCAGCAGGTGATATGAGCTTGATCAGCACGTGATGTGAGTGTGATCAGCACATGAACTATGCATGATCAGCACATGATATGAGCGTGATCAGCACATGATCTGAGCATGATCTGAGCGTGATCAGCATGTATGTGGGCATGATCTGCACATGATGTGAACGTGATCAGCACGTGAACATGATCTGAGTATTATCAGCTCGTGATATGGGAGTGATTGGCATTTGATCTAAGCATGATCATCATGTGATCTGTGCATGACTAGCACGTGATTTGAGCATGATCTGAGCATGATCAGCATGTGATCTGAGCATGATCAGCAAATGATCTGAACGTGATCACTTGAGCATGTGATTTGAGCATGATCAGCATGTGATCTGAGCATGATCTGAGTATGATGAGCACGTGATCTGAGCATGATCACCATGTGATCTGAGCGTTATATCAGTATGATCAGCACGTGATCTGCGCATGAACTAATCATCATCAGCACGTGTTCAGAGCATGATCAGCACGTGATATAAGCATGATCAGCAAGTGATCAGAGCATGATCAGCATGTGTTCTGTCGTGATCAACATGTGATATGAGCATGATCTGATGATCAGCACATGATCTGAGCGTAATCATCATGTCATATGATCATGATCTGAGCATGATGAGCACGTGTTCTGAGCGTGATAAGCACGTCATCTGAGAATGAACTGAGCATGATGAGCATGTGATGTGAGCATGATCTGCACGAGATCAGAGCGTGATCAGTATGTGTTATGAGCATGATCTGCACTTGATCTGAGAATGAACTAGGCATGATGAGCCTGTGATCGGAGCGTGATCTTCATGTAAACTGGGTGTGATCAGCCCGTGATCTGAGCGTGATCAGCATGTGATCTTGCATAATCTGAGCATGATCAGCATGTGATCTAGGCGTGAGCAGCATGTGATCTGAGTGTGATCAGCACATGATCTGAGCATGATCTGAGCATGACCAGCATATGATCTGAGCATGATCAGCAGGTGATCTGAGCATGATCTGAGCATGACCACCATATGATCAGAGCATGATCTGAGTATCATCAGCTCGTGACCTGGGCTTGATCAGCACTTGATCTGGGCGTCATCATCACGTGATCTGAGCGTGATCAGCAAGTGATCTGAGCATGCTCTGAGCATGATCCGCATGTGATCTGGGCATGATCAGCACGTGATCAGGGCGTGATAAGCACGTGATCGGGGCGTGATTGGCACGTGATCTAAGCATGATCATCATGAGATCTGTGCATGATCAGCACGTGATCTGGGCACGATCAGTACGTGATCAGAGCATGATCAGCAAGTGAATTGAGCGTGATTAGCACGTGATCTGAGCATGATCTGAGCATGATCAGCACGTGACGTGAGTGTGATCAGCACATGATCTGAGCGTGATCAGCAGGTGATCTGAGCATGCTCTGAGCATGAGCAGCATATGATCTGAGTATCATCAGCTCATGACCTGGGCTTGATCAGCACTTGATCTGGGCGTCATCATCACGTGATCTGAGCGTGATCAGCAAGTGATCTGAGCATGCTCTGAGCATGATCCGCATGTGATCTGGGCGTGATCAGCACGTGATCAGGGCCTGATAAGCACGTGATTGGGGCGTGATTGGCACGTGATCTAAGCATGATCATCATGTGATCTGTGCATGATCAGCACGTGATCTGGGCATGATCAGTACGTGATCAGAGCATGATCAGCAAGTGAATTGAGCGTGATTAACACGTGATCTGAGCATGATCACCATGTGATCTGAGCATGATCTGAGCATGATCAGCACGTGACGTGAGTGTAACCAGCATGTGATCTGTGCGTGATCAGCACATGATATGAACGTGATCAGCAGGTGATCTGAGCATGATCTGAGCATGATCAGCAGTTGATCTGAGCGTGATCAGCACGTGATCGGAGAATGATCTGAGCAGGATCAGCAGTTGATCTCAGCGTGATCAGCACATAATCAGAACATGAACTGAGAATGATCAGCACGTGATGTGACTGTGATCAGCACGTGATCTATGCGTGATCAGCACATGAAGTGAGCGTGATCAGCACATGATCTGAGCATGATCTGAGCATAATGAGCACGTGATATTAGCCAGATCACCAAGTGATCTGAGCATGATCAGCAGGTGATCTGAGCATGATCTGAGCATGCTCAGCAGGTGATATGAGCGTGATAGCATGTGATCTGAGCATGATCTGAGCATGATCAGCACGTGATGTGAGTGTGATCAGCACGTGAACTATGCATGATCAGCACATGATATGAGCGTGATCAGCACATGATCTGAGCATGATCTGAGCGTGATCAGCATGTATGTGGGCGTGATCTGCACATGATGTGAGCGTGATCAGCACGTGATCTGAGCATGAACTGAGCACGATCAGCACGTGATCTGGGCTTCATCCGCACGTGATCTGAGCATGTTCAGTATGTGATCTGAGCATGAATTGAGCATATTCAGCACGTGATCAGAGCATGATCAGCACATTATCTGGGCATGATCAGATCGTGATCTAAGCGTGATCAGCACATGATCTGAGCATGATCTGAGCATGATGAGCACGTGATCTGAGTGTGATAAGCACGTTTTCTGAGAATCAGATCACATGATGAGCATGTGATCTGAGCATGATCTGCACGTGATCAGGGCACGATCAGCATGTGTTATGAGCGTGATCTGCACGTTATCTGAGAATGAACTGAGCATGATGAGCATGTGATCAGAGCGTCATCTGCATGTGATCTGAGGGTGATCAGCACGTGATCTGAGCGTGATCAGCACGTGCTCTGAGCATGAGCTGAGCATGATCAGCACGTGATCTGAGAGTGATCTGTAGGTGATATGAGAATGATATGTGCATGATCAGCACATTATCTGGCCATCATCAGCAAGTGATCTGAGCATGCTCTAAGCATGATCAGCATGTGATCTGGGCGTGATCAGTTTGTGATCAGGGCGTTACCCACACGTGATCTGAGGGTGATCAGCATGTGATTTGAACATGATCTGAGTATTATCAGCTCGTGATATGGGAGTGATTAGCATGTGATCTAAGCATGATCATCATGTGATCTGTGCATGACTAGCACGTGAATTGAGCATGAAGCATGATCTGAGCATGACCAGCACGTGATCTGAGCATGATCAGCAAGTGATCTGAACGTGATTAGCAAGTGATCTGAGCATGATCAGCATGTCATCTGAGCATGATCAGAGCAGGATGAGCACATAATCTGAGCATGATCACCATGTGATCTGAGCGTTATATGAGTATGATCAGCACGTGATCTGGGCGAGATCATATTTGTCTGTACTTAGTTCAAAACGGTGTTGTATGCATTTCTCTTCTTACGATTTAATCACTTATATGTGGTTCTCTCTACCACGCAGTACTAACAGATTTAGAGATTACTTATCAACTTTGTTAATTAACACTTGTTCGTATTTGTCTGTACTTATTTCAAAACGGTGTTGTATGCGTTACTCTTCTAACCAAGAAATCACTTATAGGTGTTTCTCTCTAACACGCAGAACTAACATTTTTGTAATAACTAATGAACTTTGTTAATTAGCACTTGTACACATTTGTCTGTACTTAGTTCAAAACGATGTTGTATGCGTTTGTCTTCTTACCTTGAAATCACTTATGTGTGGTTCTCTCTAACATGCAGAACAAACAGTTTTTGAGATTACTTATCAACTTTGTTAATTAACACTTGTTCGTATTTGTCTGTACTTATTTCAAAACGGTGTTGTATGCGTTTCTCTTCTTACCATGAAATCACTTATATGTGTTTTTCGCTAACATGCAGAACTAACCTTTTTGTAAAAAACTATGAACTTTGTTAAGTAGCACTTGTACACATTTGTCTGTACTTAGTTCAAAACAGTGTTGTATGCTTTTGTCTTCTTACCTTGACATCACTTATATGTGGTTCTCTCTAACACGCAGAACTACCATTTTTGTAATAACTAATGAACTTTGTTAATTAGCACTTGTACACATCTGTCTGTACGTATTTCAAAACGGTGTTGTATGCGTTTCTCTTCTTACCACGAAATCACTTATATGCGGTTCTCTCTAACACGCAGAACTAACAGTTTTTGAGATTACTTATCAACTTTGTTAATTAACACTTGTTCGTATTTGTCTGTACTTATTTCAAAACGGTGTTGTATGCGTTTCTCTTCTAACCAAGAAATCACTTATAGGTGTTTCTCTCTAACACGCAGAACTAACATTTTTGTAATAACTAATGAACTTTGTTAATTAGCACTTGTACACATTTGTCTGTACTTAGTTCAAAACGGAGTTGTATGTGTTTGTCTTCTTACCTTGAAATAATGTATGTGTGGTTCTCTCCAAAACGCAGTACTAACCTTTTTGTAATAACTTATCAACTTTGTTAATTAACACTTGTTCATATTTGTCTGTACTTAGTTCAAAACAGTGTGGTATGCGTTTCTCTTATTACCATTTAATCACTTATATGTGGTTCTCTCTACCACGCAGTACTAACAGTTTTTGAGATTACTTGTCAACTTTTTAAATTAACACTTGTTCGTATTTGTCTGTACTTATTTCAAAATGGTGTTGTATGCGTTTCTCTTCTAACCAAGAAATCACTTATAGGTGTTTCTCTCTAATACGCAGAACTAACATTTTTGTAATAACTAATGAACTTTGTTAATTAGCACTTGTACACATTTGTCTGTACTTAGTTCAAAACGATGTTGTATGC
>JAQQSO010002728.1:0-14137 GCA_028658305.1 Pachyuromys duprasi | reverse complement strand
CATTTCTTTAAGTGTTTTTCTGCCATTCTATAATCCTCTATAGTCAGGTCTCTTTTTAGCTCCATACCCCATTTTTTAATTGGATTACTTGGTTTCTTGCTTTTTAACTTCTTAAGTTCTTTATATATACTGGATATTAGCCCTCTGTGAGAAGTGGGATTGGTAATGATTCTTTCCCAATCTGTTGGCTGTCGATTCGTTCGGATGACAGTGTCCTTTGCTTTACCTCAGCTTCATGAGGTCCCACTTATTGATTGTTGATCTTAGAGTCTGTGCTGTTGGTGTTCTATTCAGGAAGAAGTCTCCTGTGCCAATGAGTTCTAGGGTCGTTCCCACTTTTTTCTTCTAGACGGTTTAGTGTGTCTGGTTTTATGTTGAGGTCTTTGATCCACTTGGACTTTAGCTTTGTCAGTGCAGGGAATCTTATGAAAGAAGTGGATGATAGAAAGATCTGGAATGAACAGTAGCTCCACAAGGAGAGCAACAGAACCAAAAAATCTGGGCATAGGGGTCTTTTCTGAGACTGTTAGGCCATACAAGGACCTTGCATGGAGATAACTTAGAACTCCTGCACAGAAGTAGCCCATGGCAGCTCACTGTCCAAGAGGGTTCCATAGTAATGGGAACAGGGATTGTTTCTGACATAAACTCAGTGGCTGGCTCTTGGATCACCTCCACTTGAGGGGGGAGCAGCCTTACCAGTCAACAGAGAAAGACAAAGAAGCCAGTCCTGATAGACTAGGGTCAGGTGGAAGGGGAGGAGGACCTCCCCTATCATTGGGCAGGAGCAGGGACATAGGAGAAGAAGAGAGAGGGAGGGTGGAATTGGAGGGGTAGGGGAGGGGTTACAGCTGGGAAACAAGATGAATAAACTGTAAATAATAAAAACAAAATGAAAATTAAAAAAGAAGGTAACCTAGATGTTTATTATCAATTCTAATTTGTTTCCTTGAATCTTTAAAATATAAAAAAATTAGAACAAGAGGTATCCACTATTCACATGAGAAATCAAAAGCAAAATGATGAAAAAGAGATGGTAGTTCAATGAATATCCTGATTGATTTAAGAGCCAGGTAGAGTTGCCTGGAACTCAAAAAAGTTTGATGAGGAGAGACAGAAGAGTCGCCTTCATTGGGTGCATAGAAATAAAGACTGTACAAGACTTTGTTTTGTTTTCACGCAAGGATTACTTGTTTTATAACTGGAATGTGTGCCACAATCTGTTGCTAATTCATCCATGTGGATTGGTAAATGAAAAGTCTGAAGCCATCCATTTGCCCACTTGATGGAAGGAGAACCATTAGTTATTCCTTCACATCATGATACAGATATCTGGGATATAATTCTAAAACATCATAAACCTATGGTCTTTGCTCTTCATTGTGTGCATTTTAACTTGACTCTAGCAACTTTGTTGTAAGGAGTAAGAATCTGGAAGGTGAGCAATATTCAGAATCTGAAGGTTGAAAAATAGAGAGTAAGGGCTTATGATAAAATGTTAAAAATATGTTGTAACTTTAACAGTGGCTACTCTTAATTAAAACAAAGTATTGACCTGAAAGCACAGTTTTTAATATTTGAATTAATACACTCTGCTAATGGTAAATGAATTTTTGTCTCTTAAGCATTATATTTTTAAAGATTTTAAAGTATGTTTCCCTACTCTTTTTTTTCAGACTGACCTTGACTTTATCTTGCCCCATGGACCTGAAGAACTTTCCAATGGATGTCCAGACCTGTACAATGCAGCTGGAGAGTTGTAAGTCATTATGATTAAATGACTACTTGCTTGCTGTAACCACTGACTTGCCCATTTTAGTGTGTCAGTAAGAAATGAATACTTGTAAGGGTTATTCTCTACCAATTTACCAAAACTGAAGGTCTTAATAGAGGGTGAGTATTTAAAAGGAGAAGCTTATTATTAGTATAGCAAGACAACCTTTTAGCTCAACATGTTAAATAAATTTCCCTTCCTCAAAAAAACTCCACCTAATTCTGATTTAGCAAGATTTTCTATGAAATAAAAAGGTCAACTTGCATAATCATAATTATTAGCCATCTCATCTTTATAAAGAATCATGGTATAATCTGAAAAATTTTTTTCCATGTTACACTCATAGAGACCAAAGTATCCAAAAGGATACTGGAAAGACGAGATGATTGCTTTGAGAACAAGCCCTTAGCCATAGGAGGATTCAAAAAGGAAGGGCATGAGGACTGAAGCATCTGCAGTAGTGTTTTTGCCTAAAACGCTCAAGGCCTTGGGTTTGATCCTTAACAACACAAAAACTAGAGACCATAAATTGACATGGAATAAGAGTTGGCATCCTCCTTAAATAAGCAATAGATACACTAGGACATGATTAAGGAAATAAGAAAATGTCATCTACTTTGTCCCCTTTATGCTCTGACTTTGTTGCCACTGAAATATTTGACATGTACTATAAGTTGCTCATGCCTCCAAGGTAATGGAATTTTCAGTTAAGAGACATGAAATTTCCTCTGGCTTGCTCTTGTCAGTTTCTCTGCTTACAGAGGCAATAATAATAATAATAACTGGTACTGACTTATATGAATGTTAGGAGATTTAATGAGGCAGTGGCAGGAAAATACTTTTAACTTCTTGGTTTAGAAAAAAGTATAATGTAAAAAGACTCACCAAAAAGAAATGGTGGCTTCTTTCTAATCATTTAAAGCCACTATAGAATTCCCTTTCAGTTTTCTCTGTAAAACAGGACCTAGATCTATCAACTGAGATGCATCTGAGGTATAAAAAGCTTCAAAGAGATTTGTTTTGTCCCTTTAAGTGTTTTTGGGGGGTAGTTAGGAGATATTCCTGCAGATTGGCAGTGGAAGATATAGGTTAGCCATGCCTTTTTGAACAATCAATATTTGAACAGGATCTATATTCCTGTTTGCTGCTTTCTATAATTTCATTTTTTGCATTTAAGGTGCTCCAAATAATTTAGATATCAAATAAATATGCCATTGATTACTAGGTAGAGTTAGTGAATCACTATCTTGTATTAAGGAAAACCAAGAATTTATGCTTAATAAACATGCTATAGTTATTAGTCAGCTCAGTCTTCACAGAGCATTTTTTGTCATTACCAGTCTGTTTTCCACAGTTCAAATATTAAGAAAAACAAAAACAAGGAGGGCAGAGAAATAATGAGTGAAAAAAGACAAGCTGTCATTTCTGGGAAGGAGAAATATGCAGACACATTGACATATAACGACCGAATTGGAGATAAGGAACTAACTGTGATTTACTGAGCCACTAACTACTGTACATTCTATCGTTTCTATGATTCTAGTCATATAACAATAGAATCTTACAAAATAGGGAACCTGTTTTAGTTTGTGCAAATAATGAGTGGGGCAACTTAGTAATGCATTAACATATATAGCTGTTCTTGTGGGGTTTGTTTTTGTTCTGAGATAGGGTGTTATGTAGCCTTGTTTGATCTTGGGTTAACTTTGTAATCCAGGATAACTCTGAACTTCTGATCTCCTAACCTTCACCTATCAAGTTCTGGTTCTACAGGCATATGACACCATTTTCTGTCTTGTGGTGCTGGGGTTGAAAGTAGGACCTTGTCCATGTTAGGCTAGAACTGTGTTAACTGGGCTATACCCCTAGCTCCTGTATCACTATTCTTGATTTTCATATCATACAAGGTCCTCTTAAATGATTTGCCTATAACCCTTCACACTTCCTAAAATGAATGAGAATTTACTCTTGGTAATTAACATAAGTCTCCTACTAGTAAAGCTAACACTACAGAAGAGGCCAAATGTGCAATGGTAGTACTTGCAGGCAGGCCTATAATGAATTCATTCTCATTAAACATTTCAAAAGGAGTGGTTTCACTTGAAATACTAAGGCTGGCACCATGAATTTGATTGTCTTGTTGAACTGCCAGAGACACAGTTCATTCAAGCGAAGAAAATCTTCAAAGGGTTTTTGTGTTTGTTTATTTGTTTCTTCTTCAGAGAGGGTTAGTGAATAAGGAGGCTGAAGATAAAAGATTCTATAGCTTCCATTCTCTCGTTATATACACAAAGTAATTTAATCAGAAATCTCTTGTTGTGTTCAGTTTCTCTGCGTCTGATGACATGAAGTTTGATGACTGCAGCAGCTCTTATCATAACTGTACCTAAAAACAATTCCCCTGCTTGTCCACTTCTGTTGTTAGATTTTACAGTTTCCAGAAAAGATACATTGTTTGTTATTACTTCTTTCCTCCAGTTGGGTACACCATGAATGACCTGATATTTGAATGGTTAAGTGATGGTCCTGTACAAGTTGCAGAAGGACTTACCTTGCCCCAGTTTATTTTGAAAGAAGAGAAGGAGCTTGGCTACTGCACAAAGCATTACAACACTGGTAAGGTTTTCTTTCACTTGCTAAACTCAAGTGGTCTCCATTTTCATATCAGATCAGCTATCCTATTATCTTAAAAGTTGCCCATTCATAAAGCTTACGAGAACACTCAACATGTCAGGTTTCTGTACCCTGTGGAATAGACTTGTGAATGCAGAAGTTTGTCTCCCTCAAACACAGTAAGAGAGGTCTTATCTTACTGAGAGTCTGCTGTCAGATAAGTCTAAGGAAAGGTGTAGAAGACCTCATTAGTTGTGCAGAGAACATAAATCCTAGCTGTTCCTTGCGTCCATTCTTCACATTGCATCCTAGCCCTAGTGGAAGAAAGTTCTAATGGCATAGGTGTATGGAAACCCACAAATAGAGATGTGTGCTTTGCAGTGCTGGAGAGCAACCCGAGGCTCTATGAGAATCATCTGGAGAAAATTCAGCTGGCTATAAAGTTGGGTGCAATCTTTAGCAATGAAAGACATATGTGGTGAGCAAGGTTGAAGTAGTGGAAAAAAAGTGGGGACCTGGATGATTATACATGGCTAGAAAAGCAGATATATTTTATTGAAAATGTTCTGGTCTTTTGATGACATGAAGTCTGATGGTAAAGGCAGTCATCACTAGCTGCCTTAAGTCTATTGTGGGTAGGACATTCCATAGCAACCAACATAGACTTTTATGGAGTAACCAAAACCTGATTCCAGGGTATTCTTTCTAAGAAATCCACCCAATCTTTTGTCTTTGTGGGGAATAATCCAAACAACCTTTCAGAGTCTAACTTAAAGCTAAAAAAGGAGAGGAAAATGTGGAAGAGGCAAGAACATCTACTTCTTAATAATAATGTTAAAAGTTATAGGATCTTTCTATGCACTCTGTTTTATAGATAGAGTAACAGTACAAACTGCCTCAAAAAACAAGGTGGAAGGCACTTGAAGAATGAAACTTGAGGTTGATTTCTGGCTCCCACATGCGTGAACACACACATGAACTCCAATACAAACATGCTTTCTGTTTCTGTCTGTCTCTCTCTTTCTCACACATACAAAGAAGGAATTCATTTCAATTGTTCCATATTACATGGCATATTTTATACATTACACAGTATATAGTGTATATTAATGGTTGCACATTATGTGCTCTATATCACATATAACACAAATATTCTTGAAATTTTTGTCAGTGTTGCAACTGCTATAGTTCTATCTAAAATAATGTGTGACAGATCCAGAACATACGATTTCACTCTGAAGGTTCTGTAGCTTCTTCATGCTTACACTATTACTCCCATTATTAGAAGAATTCAAAAAGTTGGATTGTTTGTTTATGGTGATCATTTTACTGCAACCTTTTCTATTTGCTCAAAATGTTCTTTATTTTCCTGAATAAAATAGGAGAGTAGTAGAATAGGGTAAATGAGTTCAAAAAAAAAAGACTTCAAATCATCCTTTTCTGTTTTCAGGCAAGTTTACCTGCATTGAGGTCAAGTTTCACCTGGAACGCCAAATGGGGTATTATTTGATCCAGATGTACATCCCAAGCTTATTGATAGTCATTTTGTCCTGGGTCTCCTTTTGGATAAACATGGATGCAGCTCCTGCCAGGGTTGCCCTTGGCATCACAACCGTCCTGACAATGACTACCCAGAGTTCAGGTTCCAGGGCATCTCTGCCAAAGGTAAGAAATTGCCTCACTTGGCAATAAGTGATCTGAGAGGCTCTCCCAATGTCTTGCGAACCATAAAATTCTGAGGACAGAAATTTTGCCATCCCACTATGCTGTTGAACAGGCAAGTGCATTAAGAAAATGAAATGCTGTATACTTGAGCATCTTTTTAGATTTATGCCTAAGAGTGGGATAACTGGATCTTGAGGCAGCACTATTCCTAATTGTCCAATAAAGCACCAGATTGGTTTCTGAAGTTGTTGTACAAGTTTACATTCCCACCAGCAGAAGAGGAACGTTCTCCTTTCTCCACAACCTCTTCACCATGTGTTGTCAGTTGAGTTTTTGATCTTAGCCATTCTTCTGGGTATAAGGTGAAATCTCAGGATCATTTTGATTTGCATTTCCCTGACAGCTAAGGATGTTGAGCATTTCTTTAAGTGTTTCTCTGCCATTCGATATTCCTCTATTGAGAATCCCCTGCTTAGCTCTGTACCCCATTTTGCTAACTGGATTAATTGATTTGTTCGTGTTTGGCTTCTTGAGTTCTTTATATATTCTGGATATTAGCCCTTTGTCAGATATAGGGTTGATGAAGATCCTTTCACAATCTGTAGGCTATCATTTTGTTCTGATGACAGTATCCTTTGCTTTACAGAAGATTTTCAGTTTCAAGAGGTCCCATTTATTGAATTGCTCAACCATGTTCATAGCAGCTTTATTTGTAATAGCCAGAAGCTAGAAACAACATGGATGTCCCTCAGTTGAGGAATGGATACAGAAATTGTGGTACCTTTATACAATGGAATACTACTCAGCAAGGAGATCATGAAAACAAGAAAATCATGAAATTTGCATGCAGGTGGTGGGAACTAGAAAAGACCATCTAAGTGAGGTATCCCAGAAGCAGAAAGACACACGTGGTATATATTCATTTATAAGTGGATATTAGACATATAATATAGGATAATCATACTAAAAATCTGTACACCTAAAGAAACTAATCAAGAAGGAGGACCCTAGTGAGCTGATCAATCATCATTCAGAAAGACAAATGATATGGACATCAGACTAGGGAGAAAACAGGGAACAGGCCAGGAATCTACCACAGAGGGCCTCTGAAAGACTGTATCTTGAAGAGTATCAAAGCAGAGGCTGAGATTAATAGCCAAACTTTGGGCAGAGTGCAGGGAATCTCATGAAAGAAGGGGGAGATAGAAAGACCTGGAGGGGACAGGAGCTGCCCAAACAGAAAAAAATGGGCATAGAGATCTTTTCTGAGACTAATACTCCAACTAAGGACCATTCATGGAGATAACACAGAACCCCTGCATAGATGTAGCCCATGGCAGCTCAGTGTCCAAGTGGGTTCCCTAGTAATGGGAATATGGACTGTCTCGGACATGAACTCAGTCCCCTACTCTTTGATCACCTCCTCCTGAGTGGGGTGCAGCCTTACCAGGCCACAGAGAAAGATAAGGCTGCCAGTCCTGATAAGACTTGATAGACTAGGATCAGATGGACGGAGAAGAGGACCTCCTTTCTCAGTGGACTTGGGGAGGGGCATGGGTGGAGAAGAGGGAGGTTGTGTATGATTGGGAGGGGACTAGGTAGGGGGTTATAGTTGAGATACAAGTGTAATTAATAAATAAATCAATTTAAAATTACCTGCTCATATTAAAGAACAGCAGTACAAAAAAAAAGAAAATGAAATGCTGAGTTTGAGAGTATCAAGATCTGTATGTATTATGTTTACTCATTTTGAGTACATTGAGCCATTGGCTTTAGTTTTCTAAAAGTGTGAGTTCAAGTTAGTATTCAGCATACTCAGTCCCATGCTGGTCAAATGGTCTTTCTGAAATCCAGTTCCAGAAAATTACTGAGATGCATTCCCTTGTCATGTTTGGCTTGAGCTTATGTTTGTTGTGTTTTAATGTGGTGAGAAGTGTTAGAGCATGTTCCACGTTTTCTCTGATGTTTGTAACATAAGATCACAATATAGTTGAGGCTTATGGCCATAACATAGATGGAATAAATGCCAGAAGAGTAATTATAGAATTTAATTAAGCCCCATATTTCCCAAGATAAAGATGAGGTTTTCAATATTCAAATGGAAGAAGGTGACCTATCTCTGACATCTTTTAAAACATTTTTGTGGAAAAGAAAATAGAATAATGTATTTGTGTCTTATGCTTTTTGAAATACAGATGTCAGAAATACCCATGGCCCTTTGAACTACATAATCACTGATCTGTTTTAGTTAATATAAATTCTAATCTATTCAATGCCCTCATGCCAAACAGCTTCATTTACTTATTTCTCCCTAGTTATCACATACCACCATCATTGCTTGCTATTAAACTGCAGGATGCACAAGCATATTTTACAGTTTAATAGACAAAGTATTGCTGACAAATAGTGAGCAGATAATGGCAAAACATAAGGCATTTAGCTTCCAACTGCCCATTGCTTTGAAAAAAAAGGCACCACTTATTTGCAAATGAGATTTTCAGTTTTGTAAATGTGTTATTCATTCTGTGGAGCTATTATGATTCTGCACCAACAGGCAAAAGCTATTACTAAGTAAATGGTCACTTATCAGTAATATTTTTCTGTAGAGACAATCAGGAACTTAGATAGATAAACAAAGAGGGTATAATTTAAAATACTTTTATACTTGGCTTTGAACACATAGTGGTTAACTTTTTGCCACGAGCAGACTTCTCTTTCTACATGTATTTTTAAGCCATTATTAAGCACAGTCAGCTCTCTGACCATGAAGAGATGTGATTCATATGTATGATGGAGAGAAACTAAAGTGAGATTAAAGCATGGAAAATGAGTCATGGAAAATGAAAAATCCTGACCATATACTTATTTACACATATACATAAGTATTCATTAATTTATAAACACTACAGTTCCTGACCAGATGATCCATTGTATTATTACTACAGGTGCTCCAGGGCCTACTAGGATACTATGTACATTTTGGATTTTACATTTTACATGCTTATGTAAAGAGACTATCATTAATATTAACTGTCTAGTACTTAACAGTTGTTGGAAATTAATGTATGCTCTTCACCTTTATTTCTGTTTACATTTGTGGACAAACCACCTTATTTTTATGCATAGAGAATTTGGATCCAAATTTTAGGTCATACTATGCTATGTCATTTCTCATGGTCCTAAAAATCTATTATGAATATCTTCTTTGCAGTGGCCGAGACTGAACCTAGTCTTTCTTACACACATTAGGCAAGCACTCTACCACTGATGCATACCCTCCCATCATGAGCAATCTCTAATTATTAGAAATAGTCAGTCTGATGTATTCATCACTATTTTGCCTTCTTATCTACTGAAGGGATTATTTTCTGTGTACATAGATATGATTATAAATACATTTGTATGCAACTGCATTGAATGTTTGGAGTAGAGTGAATGGGGAAAGACATATGGGAAAGTAATCAGCAGCATGTGCATACTGTGTGCTTAAGAACTTTGTCAACATCATGTGTTAACCTCAGAACCTAAACTACATGGGGTTGAAGTTAAATGATTACTGACTCATCACTGCTGATTAACAAATTAATAAACATTCATGGCCCTACCACATGAGACCATGTATGAGATAAAGCATACTTGCAGTGGAATCTAAGAATGAAATTCTGCTTAGAACGTTAGAAAGTGTTTTGCTTTATTTTTTGCACAATTTCCTACATCTACATAATAAAGTTTAGTCCTTGTTATCTCCCCAGTATCTCCTTTCAGCATTCCTCTTTCATGCTGAAACTACTTTTTCCTCCAACAATCCCATTTCCAACTTTGATGACTGTATTTATCAGGTGACCAACTGAGTTTAATTAGAATTACTTGCATTAGCATGGATTGGGAGAAATTCATTGAGCTAGGGGGAGTGCGGAATTCATGAGTGCAATGGCTAGAGTTTCAATATAAGGGAAGTGTTGTAATAATAGTGCGTGTACCAGAAAAGATCATCTTGAGTGAGGTAACCCAGAAGCAGAAACACACACATGGTATATACTCACTTATAGATGGATATTAGACATATTAAACATACAAATATCTATACACCTTAAGAAGCTAAACAGCAAGGGAAGATGCTCAATCCTCATGCAGAAGGACGAACAAGATAGATATTGGAAGCAGAAGACACAGAACAGGAGAGGAGCCTGCCACAGATGGCCCCTGAAAGTCTTTACTAATTGAGGTATCAAAGCAGAGGCTGAGACTCATAGCCAAACTTTGGGCAGAGTGCAGGGGATCTTATGAAAGAATGAGGAGACAGAAAGAGGTGGAGGGGACAGAAATTCCAAAAGTAGACCAACAAACCCAAAAAAACTGAGCCCTGGGGGCCTGGCAGAGATCAATACCCCAACCAAGGACAATGCATGGAGAGGACATAAAACCACAGCTCAGATGTAACCCGTAGACTCAGTCTTCAATTGGGGTCCCTAGTACGGGAAGCAGGGGCTTTCTCTGGCACAAACTCGGTGAGAGGTACTATCATCACTTTTGTCTGGGTGGTGCAGCCTTGCCAGACCACAGAAGACAATGCAACCAGTCCTGATGAGACCTCATAGGCTAGGGTCAAATTGAAGTAGAGAAAGACCTCCCCTATCAGTGGACTAGGAGAAGGTCATAGGGGGAGAAGAGGAAGAGAAGGTGGGATTAGGAGGAGAAGAGGGAAGGGGCCACAGCCAGAGTACGAATTGAATAAATTGCAATATAATATAATAATAAAAATGTTCTTTTTCTAGAAAAAAATGTAATTTTTCTAATATCATAGCTCTCCCTTTCCTAAAGTACTTTAGCAGACTCTGGAAAATTTAGAGCACACGTAAAAAGATACAATGTGAAAGGTAAGCAGGTCTGGCTTTCAGTCTTAGAGCTTTTATTCCTCTCCACCTCTCTAAGTCCGCTTACTCATTTCTAAAATAAGAACATCTTTAGTCACCCTTTTCAAATATTAAATGAGGACAAGATGAAGCACTATCTGTATAAATTGTTTATTCCAGTTTCTAAATGGTATGCACAGAACTCTTTCTGTTATCGTTGTTGTTATTTTATTCTATTCATATTGTAGTAGAATGCTCACTGAGATGGCAGTGCTATTGTTTTTTTTTTTTTTCTATTCGTATTCTAGTAGAGTAACCACTGACATGGCAGGTTCTATTAGAAGATTCATAAAGAGCCTTACGAACAGAAGGTGCGAAAGCTTTAGATGACCCATTAATTAGTCTTGACATGTTGCCAGCAAGATAAACCAAGGCTCATCATACTTATTATGTACAAAGCATATATTTGCATAAAAGAAAATGCCTATATTTGTAATAAGTAATCTTATGAATAAGCTAAGATGCAGAGGTAATCTGAATAAGTAATGATGTGGTGGATGTTCTGCAATCACTACCATTCAGCATATTACTTTGGCTGTCTTCCCTGCCCATGGAGGACACTTGAGGATTCCATAGATTGTTAGTTAGAACATGTGGCATATAACACACGTAATACATTACATGTAACCCAGAAACACACACATGAACACACATGTACACACACATACACACATACTTTATAATTTAACAGACAGCTAAAGCAATGGTGGTATATACATTAAAATAGTGCATTAACAAAAATTAAATGATCAGTATATTAAAAAAAGCGTTCCATAGCCAGTTCATATACTCCCTTTCTTTCCTTTCTTCACATTCACAGTTGTCTTAAACTTGTGCAGCAATGTAGAGGACATAGTTTTTCTACAGTCCACCCACTTGTGTCCTGAATTTCCCCCAGTTCTATGGTTAATTTGACCATCAGTGAAGAGTGAGGTTCCAGGGAAGGGTAGTGGATATCATCTGCCTAAGTGTTGTATTTTCACTACAGGTGCTCTTAATAGCCAAGCTGTAAGCCCTGCTATGTTTGACTTGAACTGAAGTTCCTTAGATATTCTAAGTGGTGCCACATTCCATGCCATTCCAGGTGAATAGACAATTCTTATGCAAGGTCTTAGCATCTTTTCTTAGCCACCATAATCCTAAGATTCAGGTATTTAAGAAGACATCCTTACTGTCTGACATGCTGCAATTGACCCACATTTGGGTATCTTCCACACCATCTATTTGGCGCATAAAGAACTCAGGTTTGCTTGTCTTGCTAAATACAACCATGAACCTTTCTGTTTTCACCCCGCCACGTTTGGTATTCTAGCTAACCTACTGCCTTCATACAAATCCTGAACTGCTGAGGACACATAAGAGGTTCTCGGAAGAGTTCTTGTAATTTCATCAGCTCAGCAAATATGAGACATTGGAACAGATTTCACTCTCTTCTATCACTAGAGTCAGGGTGAAACACCTTCTCCCATCTTTAGAAGAACAGGAAGGATGCTAAAGCACTGATACTGATACCGTCCCCAAATTCCATTACTTCAATTAATTCTTTTTTTACTTTTAATTATTTTAGTCTTGTGATTATAATATAATCACACCATTTCTTCATTCCCCTTTCTCTCTCTAAATCTTCTAATCTACCCCTTCTTGTTCTCTTTCAAATCCATGACCTCATTCTTTTTCTTTAATTATAGTTGTAGTTATATGAGTCATGTATACAAACATATATATTTCTAAGTATACTCTGCTCAGTATGTATGATGTTACTGTTTATATGTTTTCAGAGCTTACCATTTGTTTCTGGATAACCAATTGGTGTTTTCTTCCACCAGAAAAAGACTAGTTTTTCCACTACTAAACTTTCTGAATTGCCTGTAGTTCTTTGAATATGGTTGAAGCCTTCTAGATTTTTTCCCCACCTACTTTGGCATATCTATTGGTGTTATCCATGATATAGTGTAGAAGGTATGATTATCTATAGCCAGCATTTGCTCTTCATAGAAAAACCCTTCCTTTTCCCAAATATGAACAGTGATCCTATAATATAATTCCTTAAGAGAAATTCTGATGCAAAGGAAAATTCTGTTGCTATAGTCATACCTTAATTTTAGACTTTATTCTTAGGACAACAAGAATTTCATTAATATGGTCCATGTCCATGTATCTACAACTTGGCACAATACTTGATTTCTAGTAGGCAATTAGTAAAGAGTCAGTTAGTAAACTAATAAACAATATTAAATATATCCAAGTGGAATTCCTGGCATAATTTAGTGGTTGAGTCATTCATCAGTTTACTTATTTGATTAATGTTATTGTGCATTTTGTTTAAGCCATGTATAATGCTAGGAATCAAAGGGAATATAACACAGTCTTTAACCTCAGGGGCTTATAACCTGGTAGAGCAGAAACAGCCATTTGGAATGCTGATGATTAAACAATATGAAATATAATAACTTATCAAAGAGCATGTCTAATCTATTAAATGGCAGTGATGGAGAAAGAACAAAAGGAGGGTAAAGAAATATAATAAAACCAATATTAGGCAAATAGCCTGAAAGCAGAGGAGGATCCTGTACTGAGTCTATGAAGCATGTATTTAAGGTGAGGGAGGAGGAGGTAAAGGTCATTCCAGGGAATGAGGACCTTTTTCTGATAGTCTTTGTGTAACATTTATAAAATTGGGTGACTTTTTTTTTAGGGCAAGAGAGACAGTCTAGAAGAGTATCCAGCATGTTTCACAAATTTCAAACACATTTCAAGCAAGGAACCTATGTTTATTGATTTCAAGTTAATTTCCTGAATTCCTCCCAACAGAAGGCTTTGTGGTTGTTTTTTTTTTTTTTGTTTTGTTTTGTTTTGTTTTGTTTTGTTTTTGGTATTTAGTTTTGTTCGTTTGTTTGTTTTAATTTTTCAGAAGTGTAAGCCCTATCGTAAATACAAGAAAAATCAAATAATATAGGTACCCATTTGAAGCTATCCATTTGGTTTTGAAATATACATCTCTGCCAACCTCTAAGAAGTAATGGATACAGAAATTGTGGTACTTTTACACAATGGAATACTACTCAGCAATTAAAAAGGAGGAAATCATGAAATTTGCAGGCAAATGGTGGGATCTTGAAACAATCATCCTGAGTGAGGTATCCCAAAAGCAGAAAGAAACATATGGTATATA
>JAQQSO010002727.1:0-14137 GCA_028658305.1 Pachyuromys duprasi | reverse complement strand
TTCCTCTTTTTGTCTCTCCTCTTGTTCCTCCAATATCTGCATAATCAAAGCTTTAATATAATTTTCCTGTGTCTCCGCTGAATTAAAAACTCCACTGCTTTTGGGTGTTTCCGGTGGGGCCATGGTGTCCTGATTTTTGTTGGGTGAGTTCTTTCGCCGATTTCTGGGCATTTGTTTATATATAATCAGGGAGCTGTTTTTGCTTTAAGGCTGTACTTCAGTCTGATTCTGTCAACCTCTTGTGTCAGGAGTATTCTTCAAGAAGATCAGGGATTTCCAGGGGTTTGCGGTGTGTGTTTTGTCTCAGTTGATCTCTGTTGTGGGCTCTGTGTGCCCAGCTTAGTGCTCTGTGCTAGAAGCTGTGAGCACTGCAGGCTGGTCACCCCTCTGGTCTGGAGTCTTTAGTCCTCACTCTCTGCTAGAGTCTGAGTGTCCAGGTTTGAGATGTCAGCTGGGGGCTGTGCACTCTGCCCTGGGCTTGCTGCTAAGGGCTCTTCCCTGGAATGGAGATTTGGCACCTCCTTCTGTGCCAGGGGCTGTGCACCACGGTCTGAGATGATATTTGGGGCACACACAGTGGGTTTGGGTTTGTGTGCATCCACTGTATGCAGGACTGTCTGAAATGGTGCCCGAGGCCTTCTCTGTCTGGTCCATGGAGAGACCCCCGAACTGGGGTTTTTGCTGGCGGATGCGTGCAGCTTTTGCCCTCAGTGTGCAGCCTGGTCAAGATGGTCCCAGGATCCTCTCAGCTGTGGGTTGAGATAGAACTTGGGTTCTTCCCAGATCCGCCGGCGGACTCACACACTGACTGAGTTTTTGCTGGCAGAAGAGTTCGGCTTGTGCCCCCACAGCGTGTGGACTGGTCAAAATGTTCCCCCAATCCACTCAGTCTGTGGTGGTTCCAGCGATCGGTTTGCGCCCACTGCACACCCGTGGGTTGAGGCAGAACTCGGGTTCCTCCCAGATCTGCTGGCGGACTCACACACTGACTGAGTTTTTGCTGGCGGAAGCGTTCGGCTTGCGCCTCCGCAGTGTGCGGATGGTCCCCCCATCCACTCAGTCTGGTGTGGTTCTGATTATAGGTCCGAGCCCGCAGCACATCCGCGGGTCGAAGCAGAACCCGGGTGCAGTGCGAGCTCACAGGGGGCAGTTCAGCGAAACTGGCACCCGGCTCCTCCCGAGACTGCCCGCGAGACCATGCGATCCAGTCTACAATGGAGGGTGCGGGCACCCAGCGTGGCTGCTCGTCCAGATCAGAGCTGTGCGCTGCTCGTCACCGGGAAATTTCTCCAGGTAATAACTGGGTGTCCCTAGGGTTTTCCCACTTGATTTTCTCACCGTAGGAGTTCCGCTCACCTGGCACTCACAATGCTGGCGTTTTAGGTCCCAGAGTTCAGTCTCCTGGTCACTGCGTTGTTTCTGCTCTCCTAGTCCTCAGACACAGTGTTCTCTCGTGGCAGCCATCTTGGATCTCCCATTTGAGTTTTAAATCTAGGTGCTGGGCCTCCTGAAAGCATATGTAGTCCTTCCTTGCATTGTCAATGTGGGCTAAAGGCCAAACATTTTGTTCAGAATACTTGAATTTGAGGAAACCGGTATCTACGTGTAAAAGTGGACCAAATGTTTGCTGTGGAAAGTTGGGTCCCCATGTGTTCAGGAATTGGACTGGTCTGCTTTGATTCTGGGGGTTCTCCTTCAGTGAATCACTGTATTTGACTCAATCTAACATGGCCCTGGCTTACAGTGAAGTTAGTAGATGCCACTGGTTGCTGTCATTTTGGGTTTTAGACTTCTTTATGACCTCAAAGAGATTCTCTCTTCAATGTGGTATCACTTTGTGCAGTAAACTGTACATGGAGGTGAGAGGGTGTTGGAATAGCTCAGCAAATAAAGATAAATCCACTAAGCCTGGCAAACTGCTCCTTTGATCTCTGGGATCCCATATGGAAGAAGAAAGAAGACAACTCTGGTTAATTCTGACAAGTTTTTCTCTAACCTCCATGTGCTTACCATAGCACATGTGTGTTTATGTGAGCACACTCATATCCATACACACAGTAAATAAATAAGTGTATTTTTTGTTTGACTTCAGTTCTAGGAAAACCTAGTGTTCTTGGCTTTAAGGTAGATTTTTCTCTATTGTCCTTCCCTTCCCTTGGGGGAGAAGAGGGACCTGGTGATCAGTACCATGATGCCTTATGTCCTTCTTCCATCTGTCAGGAGCTTTCCTGTTTTTGTTTTCTTGACCCAGCAGATATACCGGCCATTCCCCAGTGACTTAACCTTTATTTTCCATAGGAGAGAAGAATCTTGGAATAGATATGGCTATGTATTTCAGCTGAATTCATCCCAAGCTTTACCAGAGCTAAATCTATGTCTGTTTCTCCTTAAATATCAGATGACCTGGCTGATGTTCAATATCACTCTCTAATGGATTCAGAAAAACAATGGCTTCTGTAGATTACCCATCCATTTGTTGTGAGCTTGAGACCCATGCCTTTGCCACCTTTCTAAATCTTAAGTGGAGGCTGATTATCCTGATATTTCCTTTTAACAGTACTGAGCCTATTCCCAAAGCCTCTCAAACCATAGTGTTCAGATTCCTGGTAGACACAGAGATGAGGCAATGTAGACCTGCCATGTTTTACAAGGCATTAGTGGTAGATTTTACTTGAGTAAATTGATGACAGGCTGTCAAGAAAGAACACATGCTATGAAAACATTAGATAATAGTTTTTGGAAATTATTGAAATTCTTTTTAAAGTATCATATGGTCAGCTTTTATAAATGTTGCATGGACACTTGGGAAAATATATAAATTTCATAGTGATTAACTAAAAGTGGTTAAATTTACAGATGAAAGTATTTGATAAAGTCTGCTAATTTCACTAAATTATTTAAAATATGTCTATTTTTATATTCCTAAATTGTCAAAAGCAATTCTATCTTTATCTTTATAATTCTAGTTTTTATATGAGCTAACTCATTAATATGCAGTGAGGGTTACATAGTACTGTGATTCAGAAGGATTAAGTAAGGTCTTACTTCCTTCAGCTTACCATTATGCAATCTTTATAACATAATGTGAAATGCCATTCTCTTGTATGTCATTTTCTAGATTGCTTTAACTTTACTATTCAGATTTTCACAATAATCAAATTAATATTCCACCATAGTTCTGTTCATGTGGACTAATGATTTTGGCCTTTTTTTCTCCTTATTCCTTTCTTGAGTTTCCACACTTAACTAATATATTTCTCAATTGGATCAAGTCACAAGATGATTTTTTGAAGGATATGTGCCTGGAGTATTTTTAAAACTCTTTCATATGTATAAATATATTTCTAGTGGCACAACTCATGAACACCTCTGTTTTCTAGAGCTATTCTACATTACTGGTAGTTGGGAGTCTAAATAAACAATATTTTATTTCTATCTATCTATTTCATCTATCAGTGTTCACTTATATTTAAATAAACAAATAAAATAGTGGACTGATGGGAGAAGGAGGCAGAGTCTTGGTGAGCTACCAGAGGAGTCACAGGATCATTTGGGTACAGTGTAGGCTCCCTATCAGACTACAGGACAATCTCATTCCATCTCTAGCATCAGGTGGCTTTTGGATTCAAAAAAGTTTCTTCCAAAGCTGACTCTAGTTGATATGACATCATTTAATTATTTCATTAGCTTCTAATGTTCTGATTGTTTTTTTGTCTGTCCTTGGATATCATGGTACGAAACTGAAGAGAGTAAGCTAGCTGCCTTTTAATCACCTTTCAGGATATCCCCTCACTAAATGAATATTTGAAGAGTTCCTACTTAAAGGCTCATTCAACTCAGAAAGTTTCACTGATGCTCAAATGTTTATTTACTCATATTTAGATACTGATATAATTGTAAATTTGTCACAAGTAGTTTCCAATTGAAAATTAGTGCACCAGGGTAGGTTCTCAATGAGGAGTTTCCAGAACAGTGGTTTTTGAGAACCTTGATATCTCACTAACAGCCTCACCCTATGCAGAGTGTTCAGCAAGCACTCACTGTGTGCTCCCTGACCTGGATTTCTAGCTATGCTAATTGGGCCATTTCTGTACCGAGTGCTCAGTGGTGACTTTTTTCAAACTCCAAAAATACAAACAGCTGAGCTCCCCTCCCACTTTCTCTTAGTAGATCTGCTAAGGGCAAGCTGGGGGGGGGGGGATGTTCAAAATCTGCCATGGACGAAGGCCCAGTGGCTCCAGAGTGGGTAGCCAACTCCTCAAATGAAGGACAATTGAGAGGACAAAGAACATCTCTGAGGCTGAGTTAGAAGCTCAGTTCCCACTATGAAATGTGATTAGGTGCCTAGGAAGCTCGTGCTTTCTAATACTCTCTTGACTCTGGTATCGGCAGCATCTCCGAATTCGATGGCAGCTTAATTTACAGCAGACAGGTTAAGTGGTGAGAATTTTCCAGTCGTGGTGGTGAACTAACATTTTCCAAAAAGAAAAAAAAAAGTTAAATCCTGCAGAATGACAGCTGTAGAGCTCATTATTTCCTCTGAAAGGGGCAGCTCTGCAGGCTGTCCCTGCTCTGCTGCTTCCTATGTGGTAGCAGCTTCAAATCATTCATCTCTAAGTGCTCATACTGTTCTGAAAGTCATATTCTCTACTTGATTCTCTCATTTGTGCCTGCAAAGCACCCAGAGCTCATCTGACCCCAGGAGTTCTCAGAGAAGCCCTGAAACTCAGCAATAACAGAGCCTATAAATCCTGTCCAATATACCATTTTCAAAGATTTTTATATATAAGATTGCATTTAAAATGTAAAATTAGTATCTTAACAGCATAATGGTTGAGTCTATAAATCAACTTGACTGGGCTTTGGCTAGATATGTCCAGGAGGCATCCATGTTGAAATTGGTCAAATGAGTAAAGCACACAAGCCTTTCCAGCGTGGCCCTCATCCAGTCCACTGAGGCCTAAGTGGAATGAAGATGCAGAGGAAGGATAGGTTAACACCTTCCCTGACTTCTTCTTCTACCCTCAGTATTCCTTGTTCTCCAGGCACATGTGTGAATCTACATTAGAAGCCACCTGGCTTCCAGACCTTGGGTCTGCACCAAGGCTCTTCAAGGCTTCCAGGTTGCTGATGGCAGATCACATGGCTTCTCAGTTTCCAGAATCACATCATCCAGTGTCTTGAGGTAAATATTTTTATATAAGTGCACTCATTTATGCAAGTAGCACACATCAGCATCTATTAATTCTGTTTTGAAAACTCAAGGACATACTAGAAGAGAGACAAATATATTTATACATACACAGACATATATGTGTGTATACATAAAGATAGTTCACTATGTTGAAGTGTGATAGATAATCGTTCCAGGTAAAAAGCCAGCCAGGAACAAAACTGAGGGTGAGAATGCAGAACTGATCAACAAATGCACTCTAGTTTCACAAGGTCTATTCAGTAAAGATGGAGAGATTAATAAGAGAATACAGAAGCCCCAATGGAAAGGCACTTCCAGAGCCTTGCCCCAACTGTGCTTATTTCCAGAATATTTCTATGAACTTCAGAACAGACATCTATCGGGCCTTAAAATGATTTAGGCTGCCAATTTCCTTACCTAGTGTTCTATCAGGAATTTAGTGGGCCAGGCATGATGGAGCACACCTATAATCCTAACACTCAGGGAGGCAGGGGCAGGTGTGTCTCTATGAGTTCAAGGCCAGCCTGTTCTACAAAGAAAGTCCAGGACAGCCAAGGCTACACAGAAGAACCCTATCTTGGGGTGATACAAAGTGAATAAACTGTAATTAATAAAAATAAAAATAAATACAAAAAAACAAGAATCCAATCTTGGAAAAAATAATAAGAGGAATGAAACCTTTATTCAGTGGTATGAAACAGAGAGCCCTCCTCTGTCGAAGACTGTTTGTGAATTACCTTCCAATGGTTTTGACATCAGTCTGATCATGTGGGTGACTGATAAGGAGTCTGTTCCTAGAGGAGCCATCATAATCTATATGGTTCGATGTTGGTGACGTGGGAGGCGTGTACTGGAAGAGAAGCCTTGAGGGAGCACTGGAGCTGGGGAATGGCTCAGAGAGCGATCACATTCCTAATCTAACAGCTACCAATGCCGTGTTACTCGTGGAGTCACAAATAGGAACACTCTCCCAGACCTCCAGCTTGATTTCCTACTCTACACATTTGTACGGCTTGAAATGGAAATGTCCCCATAGGCTCATGTTCTGATTAGTTGTTCTCCAGTGGGTGGTGCTATTTGGGGGGATGGTGGTGGGACCTTTAGGAGGTGGGGCTTAGAGGTAAGACTGATGAAGATTCTTGAGGATGTATTATCGCAACACACTTCCTGTTTTGCTATCTGCTTCCTGGACTACCATGATGTGAACAGCCCCTGTCACACATTCTCACCCCTGTGCTTTGCCCACTACGGTAAGCAAAATATTCTGAAACTATGAGTCAAATGAGTCTTTTCTTTCTGCATTGTCAGTTCCATGTTACTGGTCTTGTTAGTCTGTTGGTACTGTAGTCACATTAGTGCATACCTAACTAATGCACCACTCAATCATTCATTCCATTGTGCTGACCTAAGAAGGAAGACACTCCTTTGGGATATGCAGTCCTTGGGCATTACCTTTGAAACTGCCATTTGGGGTCAGTTTAGGGTTCCTTGAATGTGGTTTCCATATCTGCTGTTCTCCATTCTGTCTGGGCACTACAGTGGTCATTCATTGTGTCACAGAACCCATGCTAAGTGATGGCTGTCACTTCCTAATGATGATAACAACATCAGCAACAACTCTACCATTATGAAAACATTATACAGCCTTGTATATCTGATCCATAGGGCGGGATGTTGATCCTTTTAAGGAAACTCCAGAGAAGGGAGATAATCGTTCTTTCTGTCTCATTCTGTCTGCCATCCTGGTATCCAAGTTTGCACGCATTTCAAAGTTGGATAAGTTTACCTCCTCACTGCTTGTCAGAGTTTAGAATAATATTAACCAAATTGATTTCTATTCTCTGTCCTCCATGTAGCCATCAAACACATGTTCTCCTGGAGTGTGGCCAGTGCACCTGGATTAATTCTGACCAGTGACTGTGTGCTGATTTCTTTCCTGCTGTGACTTGGTTCAGGAAGCAGAATACAGTCCTTGTCACTGGTCCTGATAGAATACACTGATGAAAGTGGAAGAATGCAGGCACAGAGCCTCTGGTCATTGCCTGTGGAGCCATAGATAATTTTAAAGCTGTTATAGTTTGAATATAAAATATCCCCTATTTCCTCATATGTTGGATGCTTGGTCTCTACTTGGTGGTGCTTTGGAGGAGGTAGCTGAGCCTCTAGGAAGCCAGGCTTTAATGGAAGAAGGTCGTCACTGGAAGCATGTCTTGTCTTGAGCTCATCTCTGCCACTGCCTGCCTTATATTGCATGAAGTACATGTTCTACTACCCAGTCTTGTCACCACAATATTCTGCTAAGTGCACTGATGCTCCTGACACTGAGCTTGAAATGAACCCTTCCTCCTTCTAACTCACTTCTGTCATGCATTATGTCAGAGCAACAGAAGGTCCGACTAATACACCCTCCTATGTGAGCAAGAACAGAGGTCAAAGGTCCCGTTTTTGTGATAGAAGAATTGCACTGGCTTGAGCAATCTCATTTAACACCCCAAACCTCAAGTATCTCTGACAGCTTCAAAGATTTGCCTCTGCCCACTTTCTTGCTGCCTTAAAGGAGGTCTACAGAAGGAATGTAGAAGCAGAAGTCAGACATAAATCCTGTAAAGGTCTTTAGGAGCCAAGAGAGACAATTTCAGCCTGATCTCACTGGAACATTGAAATGTGGAGTGAAGGTCTGCATCTGTTGTCTATATTATATGAAGTGTTTCTAATGAACATACATTTATGTTGCTCATCAAAGGCAATGCCATTTCTGAAGGACACCTCAAATGCATCATTACTCTGAGTAAAGCCCCTGATTGCTGTGGCAAAGTATAAAGAACATTAATACAACATATATATGCACTCTGGTCCTCCAGAGACTGCAAGTCTTCATCATGGAGTCAGCAAGATTCCCTTCCTCTTACAGTGGGCAGGGTTGTGACTACATCAACATAGAGACTGGCTCCGATGACCTCTGAAGATACTGTAGAACAGTCCACACAGTCTCTCTAAGTCTAGCTCTTCTTTTCTAATGCTTTTGTCCTTGGAGCCTCCTTTCCACATTGTGGAGTAACTGGGCCATGTGGTACGGTGTCCTGGTGTGTTGTGGTTGAGAAGCCTTCATCAGCCCAAACACACTGATGAATGAGACCTCAAGGTTCCAGCTTTTACTTTTGGAGCACGGCTTTGGTTCAGGGATAAGTTGTCCTGCTGAGCCTGAGTCCACAGATCCATGAGTGGTGTAAAGACTTCCTTTTTAATTAATTTTTGTTTTTATATGAACTACAGTTTATTCACTTGGTATCCCAGCTGTAGCCCCCTCCCTCATTCCCTCGCATTCCCACCCTCCCTCCCTCATCTTCTCCCTGCCCCTCTCCAAGTCCACAGATAGGGGAGGGCCTCTTCCTCTTCCCTCTGATCCTAGCCTATCAGATCTCACCAGGACTGGCAGCAATATCTTCCTCTGTGCCCTGGCAAGGCTGCTCCCCTATCAGAGAGCAAAGACTTTTTTAACCTACAAGGATTTAGGGTGGTTTGTTATGTAGCCATAGTAACGAAGGATTTGGGGTATCTACATTTTCACTGCAAAACTCTACATGGATGAACTTGCCTTTCATGGTAGTTTACAAAGTACCTTACATGGGATCAGAATTGGCAACAAGTAGGTGAACCTCAGAAAGCCGTAAGCTGAGGCTCCATGGCCCTGAAGAAGCTATCTGTGAGGGCTTTAAGCTTCAGGGAAATGGTGTTGGAGGTTTAGAAAAGGGAACGTTGACATGAAGTGACAGAAAATTCAGCAGAATTGCCATCTGATTTGACACAGGAAATAGGAAATTTACCTAATAAACTGAATGGTGGAACTCAGACCTCCAGGCTGAGTGTTAAAGGCCAGTGCTCACTTGAGTCCAACTGTTTTTAGTAAATGCAAGAGGAAAGTGATAACTATCCAAGGTAGAGAAAGCAAGACAGTCTCTAGGTCTGGAGAGATGGCTCAATGGGTAAAGAACATGCCACTCAGCATGAGGACAGGATTTAGACCCCTGGCATCCACTTAATAGTTGGGTGTAAGGTATGCACTCTGATTCAGGAATATCCCCAGAGCTCACTGGCCAGCCTATGTGAATCGATGATCTCCTGGTTCAGTGAGGGGAAATTACCTCCAAAAATAAGACAGACACCTGATGTTGACCTCTGCTCATAAGCACATGTATATATTCTTGCATAGCACATTCTGGGGTATATGTGGTAGTGTAAATGAGAAATTCTTTTCACAGGCTCAGGTGTTCAAATGCTTGGACCATGGTTGGTGGTGCTGTCTGGGGAGGTTAGGGAACCTTTATGAGGTGGTGCCTTGCTGGAAGAAATACATCACTGAGGGCAGGTTTGAGAGTTTATAGCTTTGCCCCATTTCTCTCTCTCTCTCTCTCTCTCTCTCTCTCTCTCTCTCTCTCTCTCTCTCTCTCTCTCTCTCTCTCTCTCTCTCTCTCTCTGTGTGTGTGTGTGTGTGTGTATGTGTTTATGTGTTTATGTGTGCACTGACTGTTGGGTGATGGATAAAATGTAGTCCACAGATTTTGTCTTCCTCAGAGTTCTCAACTCTGTGATGAATAGTGAAGGGAACCAACATGAGGAAGAATTTATTTGGGCTCAGGGTTTTAGTCCTTAGTGAGTGGCATCATAGCTGTGTACCTTGAAGGGAGGCTGATTATCAGAGTGGAGAATATGATACAAAACATATTATGGGCACAGATATGCTCCTTTTACAGTAAACAATAATAAGAGAGAGGCATGGACTAGGAAACAGATACAATCTTTAAGAGAATGATCCAGTCCCTTACTTCTTCCAGGTAGACATCTCCCCCTAAAAGTTTTCCATTACCCCCAACTAGAACTGCTATCTGGGAGCCAAGTACTTAACACATGAGCCTATAAGAAAACATTTAGTATTCAAATGATAGTACAATGTGAGGAGAAGCTGAATTTGGCACTTAAAAAGATGGAGTATCATTACATGTTACAATCTGGATAAACTATGAAAAAAGTAAATCAAATGAAAGAAGCCTTATTCACATACACTATAGATGACATGCTATATGATTTCATTGTTATAAAACATCTATAAGATGAGAATCCAGAGACCAAAGGGAGATGACTAGTACTGAAGGATGGGGAGATTTCACAGAAGAAAATAGGTAGTGTGTACAAAGAATTTAGGATTTTATTTTTGCATTGCCAAAAAATCCTAAAATGAATTGTGAAAATATTGCTCAATATCATATTAACATTTATCAGACTTTTAAGGGGCAAACTGTGGTATCTCAATAGGGTTTTGTTTGTTTTTAAACAAATTGCATGTCTAGGTGATAGAAAGCAAGAGAAGGCCAAGAAACTGCTGCAGCCTGAAGGAGACAAGTTTGGTTCCTTGGCTGGGTTGGAAAAGAGGAGGGTTTCTATTTGCTTTCTTCTTGCATAGTCACTCTGGAATGTAGGCATTGTATCCTAAAAAACCCAGACTCTGTGGAGTGAGCATATGCAAGTGCTGTAGTCCACAGCACCAGTATCCTCTGTCAGATGCCCCAGTGAGTGGGAAAGAATCCTGCGCCCACCTTTGACTCACCCCAGAGAATACTCAATGAAACAGACATGATCTATTCCAGCCCAGTTCTGGCTAAAACAAATGATATTTTATTTGATAATGATAATAGATATGATCCCTTGAGCAAAATAAATTGTGCCATTGCTTCAAGTTCCTCTGTGTTGGGTCATTTGTCAATCTGGGGTGCTGGGAAATGGTACTGTCACATGAGAACAGTTACTGGCCCGGGCTTCACTGTTTTCAGCAATTGTCACCCACGACATCAAAGAACTGAATTATAAACAATTTACAATGAATACAAATACAAGGTCAATTTTTCCAATCTTAATTTTCTGATTGGCTATTACTCCATTGGCCAACCTGGCCTTGAACTCACAGAGACTTTTTTTGCCTCAGCCTTCCTGGTGTTGGGAGCCGCCATGCCCTTATGAGCTTTGGTGATTTTTACATACACTTATAATCATATATCAGAAGAAACACAAGCATATTTCTATTTCCCAAGGCTTTCTTCTCACATTCTCATTCTACCAAAGATTAAGTGATTCTCATGGCCTCCATAATGGCATGCCCACCTATTCCTAACTCCTCATTCACTCACACTTGTTAGAAAGAACACTGACTTTAAGTTTGCACTCGACAGAAAAACTAGCAAATGCTACCAATCAGGCTCGTATGCGTATACCCCAGCTGGTGGTTAAATAACACTCTTACCCCTACTCCTTTTGCCCTCCCCCCCCCATCTCTCCTTCTGTATGTCTCTCACTAGTTAGCCTTGGTTGTAAAGTGTATATCCATCAATATCTGCCTTCTTTCACTTAAGGTCTTAGGAACTTGAGTCAGGTTGATGCACATACTAATATTTATTACCCTTTCACTGATGTATACATGCATTCATTGTATAAGTATACAAAACTTTATTTTTATTTTTGTAAATGAAAAGGGGACCTGCTTTATTACTGCCAATATTGGGCAGGTCTCTGAAACACCTGACTTCTTGGACATATATCTCCCCTTCTTTTGAGTTATATCTAGAAGTAGGTCACTGTGTCAGAGCATAGCTGTCTTTTTAACATTGTCAGCATTAAAAACAATAACCAATGTTGTGTAGCAGCTAACTCACTATGGGCAATGAGAAAGTTATAGTCTGTGAAGTGGTTCCTCCACACACTTCCCAAAGGTCGAAACCACTGACAGGTTTTTATTCTAAATACCCTTTAGTGTGTTTGATTTTGGCTCCAGTTTGCATATCTCTGACAGATGATGATGTCTGATCCCATTTCAGTGTGCTCAATCGTGTGATCAACACTAGCAGTGTTCAAGTATACTGCTTGTGTTTGGTTGGGCTGTCTTTCTGATTCACTTGTAATAGATTAAGGGTATTTTTATATTCCTTTGGGAGTTGTATCTAAAATTTTTATTTTTCTTATGGTGTTGAGAATGTAAGTCATTTTTTTAGTCTGTCTGGCTATCTATCTATCTATCTATCATCTACCATCTAGCTATCTCTATCTATCTCTCATCCATCTAATTTATCATCTATGTATCTATCATCTATCTAGTTATCTCTTTATATCTATTATTTGTCTGTATAAGTATTCACCTGTGCACCCATTTAACCATCTATTCACCCATCCACTTGTCCATCCATCTATCCAGCTACCCACCCATCCACTTTTCTATTAATCCAAAAAAGTCAAACAGTTATACCTAGATTGGGTCTTTAAGTGGTAAGGATACTGGAATATCATCTCTCTGAGAGTTTATGTATCAAGGAGGAGTAAAGCTGAACTTAGAAACATTTCCAAGCCTTGAAAAAAGGACACACACACACACACACAAAACAAAACACATGGGCCTTTTATCTTTGCAATGTATGCCAAATGGTTGGAGTACAGTGAAGGAAATATTTTAGAAAGTTGTGGGTGGAAAAGACAATAGCCTTCTCTTCTTTCTAAAGAGAGAAGAATCATTTCTCTCTTCCTCACCTATGCTGTGCCTGCATAATGCACAGGAAGCATTCACAGCTTTCAGTGTGATGTTGCAGGGATACTGCCTGAGGGGGAGAGGGTGGAAAGTGTGTAACAGACATATTATCACTGTGAAAATTAATAAAGATAACTGTGGTCCACAAATGACAACAAGCAAATAAGCCTGACTATGGCTTCCTAGTTTATGTCCTTAGTTTCTTCACTGATTTTATGGGTGATATCAGACTGACTGACTATCTGTGTAGGCTTATTGTAGGCCACCCAAAATTGACCTGTCCATCTGTGTCGGCCTTTTGTTCCTATCCACAACTCCCACCCACCATCCACCATGTTTACTGGAACTCCAGTAGTTGAGTCCCACAGTTTTTGTCTTATTATTTGTGATTGTTTTGAACTTTTCTAGGTAACTTTAATTTTTCATATAAATTATGGAAACAGTTTGTCAATTTCCCCTGAATAGCCTGCTGCTTTTTATTCAGGCTGTGTTAAATCTGCAGATAAACATTGGGAGAATGGACTACAAAATTGAGTCTCTCAAATACGGTGTATCTGTCAATTTATTTGTTTTTGAATTTCTCAGCACTGCTTCACGTCTGCAGTGAATATTTATATGTTTCTGTGAAGATTGTTTGATTTGTTTCTTAGTCCGTGCTTTTCTTGGGCTATTGCAAATGATATATTCTCCTGTGTTCCGTGACTGTAGGAAGAGATTTAATGTTTTACCGTTAAGAAAGACATTAGATGAGTGTATCTCCCAGATGTGTTTAAGTGGATTGAGAAAGTTTTTTCCTATCCCTAGTTTGGTTTAAGTTGCTATCACAAGTGGATCTTGAACTGGACCAAATGTTTTCATTCTGTCTCTACTCAGAACCACATTTTCTTTCTTTTTTTTTTAAATAAATTTATTTATTTGTATATCAATCACAGGTTAGGTTTTTTGCATCCCATGTGTATTCCCCTCCCTCACTCCCTCCCACCCTCCCCAACCCTCCCTCATCTCCTCCCCGCCCCCTCCAAGTCCACCAACAGGGGAGGATCTCCTCCCCTTCTATCTGACCCCAGATCATCTTGTCTCCTCAGGGCTGACTGCAATGTCCTCCCCCGGGATCTAGCCAGGGTGTTACTCCCTGGTATGTATGGGGGAGGGTCGAAGAGTCAGCCATCAAGCTCAAGATGGAAACAGTCCCTGTTTCCCTTACTAGGGTCTTCAGTTCACCAATGAGTTATCATGGGCAACATCTGAGCAGGGGTTCTAGGCCATATCCATACATGGTCCCTGGTTGGAGAAACTGTCCCATATAAGACCCTTGTGCCCTGCTCAGTTTGATCTTTGTGGAGCTCTTGTTCTCCCCAAGTCTTACTAACTTCCCCTAT
>JAQQSO010002726.1:0-14138 GCA_028658305.1 Pachyuromys duprasi | reverse complement strand
AAATGGGATGGACATTGAATGCAGGAGAAAACAAGCAACAGGACAGGAGCCTACCACAGTGAGCCACTGAAAGACTCTACCTAGCAATGTATCAAAGCTGATATTAAGACTCACAACCAAACCTTCGGCAGAGTGCAGGGAATCATATGAAAGAAAGGGGAGTTAGTAAGACTTGGAGAGGACAAAAGCTCCACAAAGACCAAATATATCAGGGCACAGGGGTCTTTTATGAGATTGTTTCTCTAACCAAGGACCATGTATGGATATAACCTAGAACCCCTGCTCAGATATAGCCCATGGTAGCTCAGTATCCAACTGGGTACCCTAGTAAAGGGAACAGGGACTATTTTTGTCATGAACTCAATGGCTGGCTCTTCAACGCGCCCCCTTCCCGAGGGAGGAGCAGCCTTGCTAGACCCCAGAAGAGGACATTGCAGCTGGCCCTGAGGAGACATGATAAGCTAGGGTCAGATGGAAGGGGAGGAGGTCCTCCCCTATCAGTGGACTTGGAAAGGGGCAGGGAGGAGAAGAGGGAGGGATGGAGAGAGTGGGAGGGAATGAGGGAGGGGGCTATGGCTGGGATACAAAGTGCATAACCTGTGATTAATATAAAAATAAAATAAAAAAGATAATCATAAAAAAAGAAATTGTGGTACATTTACACAGTGGAATACTACTCAGCAATTAAAAACAAGGAGATCGTGAAATTTGCAGGCAAATGGTGGGAACTAGAAAAGATCATCCTGAGTGAGGTATACCAGAAGCACAAAAACACACATGGTATATGCTCACTTATAAGTGGATACTAGACCTATAAGATAGGATAACCATACTAAAATCTGTACACCTAAAGAAGCTAAGCAAGAGGGAGGACCCTGGGTAAGATTCTCAGTCCTCATTAATTTATTCTTAACTAAGTCTCAGAGAACTGAGACACAGTGACATCTTCAGTGGCAATGCATGCCCCCATCACGCAGAATTACATCTCATTCTCCAACCAAAGGAACCAGAACTCATTGGAAAATTGGCTGGTTTTAGAGTGAGGCAGGAAAAAAAAAAAGCAAAATGATCTTGTTAGTATAAAAAAAATAAGTAAGTATTTAAAAATAGAAAAAAAGAGGGTGTGGAGTGATTGAATACATCAAAGGGATAGTGAAGGCAAACTAAATAAACTCCTCAGGGCCAGAGGTTACACAATTTAAGCAACGAAATAAACAGCCATACTATGATATATGTAGCAAGAGGAAAATCGATACTGCGTATGAATGAGGGATAGAATAAATGTCACAGGGAGAAAAAATACATGTTATACAGAGAATTCTAGATGAGCTATGGGGATTACTGTTAAGACCCAGGAAATGGAGTTTAATTCTCCTCCCTTCAAGTAGGAGCTGGGTATAATCCCTGTTTCCAGCAGACAAGGAAAATCAACAGTGCTAGCATTGTGGTGAAAAAGCCTGGCAGACACCACTTCAGCCTTGAGACCAGGGTTGACTCACCAGGAACGGGTCACTGTGGTTTCATTCCCCGATATAGACGCCCCCGTCTGATACAAATATATCAGTAAGAATGTCAGACTGAGCACAACCTTTGAAATACCTAGCAGTACTTCTTGAACCAATCAAGCTGTGATACATGATCCAGAGAAACAAGTACAGACAGGGAGAGGCAGAACTAAGATGACTACATGCCGATAGTGGGAACCTGAAAAGCCAGGATCTTAGAACTGTGCAGTGCCCAGGCCTCTGCACCCATGCTGATTTCTCAGTTCTGACAAGCATACTGTGGTGATTTGAGATACTATGTGAGTGGAGCCTGTGAGTGGATCCACCAATCACAGAAAAGATCAGCAAATATGAAACGTTTGCTTATTATCAAAATGAGTAACCCATCCCCTTATGTGAAAATCTTTTTAGCTATTTACCAATGAGAAATCTAGCAAACAGATGACATAAAAGTTTTTTTAAGCCTATTCCTCATGACAAGTTATTGTACAGACTATTATTTAAGGGGTTTGTTTTTCTAAAATTGAGCACAAGAAGTGGAGTTTGATAGGATATTTAGGATCATTGGGATGTGCCTTCTGTGGGCCTCTGATCCATGCTTCTCCTGTTTGCTTACTGGCTGAGATGAGTAGTTTCATTCTGCTATGTGTTCTCGGAGTGCTATGCTGCTTCACCATAGCCCCAAAGCTACAAGAGCAACTGATTAAGAACTGGCACCTCCAAAACTGTGAGCTGAAACCAACCTTTTCTCTTTATAGGTTGAGTAACTCAGAAATTTCATTATACTGATGGAAAACTTACAAACACTACTATTCATATAGTTCAGCTTGATTGCTTAGTCTCATTGTCATAATTGTTATTTGACATAATTTTAATTGTGGTGATGATGGCCTACATCTTCTATACTAAGATATATTGCTATAAACTAAAAGAAATGAAGAAATGAATTATTCTTAATCCACTTATCTGGGAGCCATAGAAAGTAAGACAAGGCCACACTAGCCAAATAGCATGAGTATAAACACTCAAGCTGCTAATCTGACTTATGCTTTGGTCAGGTGGGATGGACAAACCCCCTTAATGAATCCAGTACCAGAGAGGTGAACAGAGCATGTGGAAGCCTCATAAAACACCGAAATGGCTTAGTAGTAAATCGTAACTCATTTCTATGTCACAGTCTTTTTCTCATTCTCCTATAATTACCCTGGTTTTGCCTCTGTTGTTTTGGACAATTTCCACACAAGTTCATTGCAAAAACACCAAACACGGAAGAGAGACTAATTATACAACAGCAAGGAATTGTTCTTTGTGGCCTAGATGTTTCTAAAAGTGGCCACAGGTCTAGGTCAGCTTTCTCCACAAGTCAGTTAACATACTTCTATGCCTTAACATGGTACCCTGGATTTGTGTAGGGCTCTGGTCTGTGAACCTGTGGCTGAGCCCTGTGGCTGCAGAACAGCACTTCCACACAGAAGGATGGGCACCATAATCAAAATGCTGGGCTGTTGCCTGCAGTGCTACCTCTGAAACAAAGAATCAGAAAAGAAGGTTAATTTAAACATATCTTGGTTTATAGTTATTTGTTGCAAACATTTATATATTATATAAAAATATTTTCATGTATAAAATAAATTGGAACATTAAGAATGCATGCTCTGGGGGCTGGAGAGATGGCTCCGTGGTTAAAAGTACTTTCTGGCCTTACAAAGTACTGGCTTTCAGTTCCCAGCTTCACGTAGTATCTTTTGTTGTTGTTGTTGTTTATCATGCATTTTTTTATTGATCACATTTCCTCCCAGTAAATATCTTGTGAGATGTAGAAACTTTTAAAACAAACTCTTGGTTGCTCTGGTACCCATTCCCCATCACTGCATATACTGATCTGAACTAGACAGTCTCTAGAGGATTTAACATTGTATCATACTGGCAGGCTGGGAATTTCAGAGAAAAAAAGGTGAAGCATACCTACAGAATACTCCCTCCTTGCCCATGGGCCTCTAAGTGGCTACCCTAGTAAGAGGAGCAGGGACTGTCTCTGACATGGACTCAGCTGGCTCTTTGAGCACCTTCCCCTGATGGGGGAGCAGCCTTGCCAGTCCACAGAGGAAGACAATGCAGACAGTCCTGATGAGACCTGATGGGCTAGGGTTAGATGAAAGGGGAGGAGGACCTCCCTTATCAGTGTACTTATCAGAGAAGGGACGTGGGAGAAGAAGGAGGGAGGGAAAGAAGGAGGGAGAGAGGAAAGGAGGGAGGGTGGGATTGGGAGCGGACTTGGGAGAGGTCTACAGCTGGGATACAAAATGAATAAATTATAATTTAAATAAAAAAAATTTAAGAAGAAATGCACGTGACAAAACAAAACCCAAAACAAACAAACAAAAAAATGGACCGTTCAAAAATTGGGCCATAAATGTGTGACACAGGTGGCTGCCAATATTCCTTGAGGTCCACGTCGCATCTTACAGCCACATGTAACTCCAATTCCAGAGGATTCAATGCTATTTTGACCCCCATGGAACCTGGCATGCACATGGTACATGCACACGTGTTCTCGCTCACACATGCTCTCTCTCTTGCGCGTGCATGCACACACACACACCACAAGCAAAATATATACATAAAATAAGTCTAAAAATAATGCAAGCTCTGGAATCAGATTGCCAAATATGGTTGCTTGGTTCTGTCATTCTGCTCAGGACATCATGGTGGGAGCACGTGACAGAAGACTCCTCACTCCATGGTGGCCAGAAAGTGAAGTCAGAAGGGTCTTGATGTCTCATGGACAATTACCTAGCTTCCTTCCTGTAGGCTGCAGGCACCTTTAAAAGAAGCTACCACCTCCTGGTAGTACCACAAGGTGGAGATGCAGCCTTCAATGAATTGGACAGCTGGTATTCAAAGTCCAAACTGTAGAGAGTTCCCTCCATCTCTTGTTTGATCTGGAAATTGTAATAAGGGCAGAGCCTTCCTTAATGGGAAAATGCATATACATTTAGAAAAAGGGCCTGTATGCAAGAAGCAAGGAACACATGTTGGTTGGTAGAGATCAGCCCTCTGACTCTTACTATTACCATGGTGAAAGCCAAGTCTTAGGGAAGAGCAGCATGCAGGCTTGTCACTTACTGTGAAGAACTATGAAGACCCACTCCTTAGTGATCTCTGGGCTATGTCCTAGTAAAAGCTTCTCACACTGATAAAGCAAACCTAGGCTGTCTGAATACATTTGCTAGTGACCGACTAAATCTGACCTAACTTCTACTTCCAAACTGACTGAGCTAAGTTCTGCTCTGCCTGTAGGTGAATGGTTGCACAGGGCTCAAATCCTTCATGTATCCTTTGTGTCACATTCATCCTGTTCTGCATTTCTTTTTGGTTATTCTGACATTTGTGGCATTTGGTACAAGCAAATGGAGTCTTCTCTAGGGTCCTAAACACTTCAGAATACTTTGTATTCAGAGCTCAGGACAGTAGGATAATATCCATCACTCCATGAAAGAAATATTAATTTGCTAACATGTGTACTAACTCACATACTTCTTGAGTTGTGCGTGCCCTGTCCCTGGAGTGTCTATGTTCAGTCCTGCACACTGCATTTATGCCCCTCTTTGCTCCCACATGCCTGGCCACTGGCAAACTTCTTCACTTTGCCAATATCTTTTTAACCCTTCCCCATTTTTATTCTCCTATATCAGCATTACAGCCATTTCCATCTTTTTCTTACTTCAACATAAATGCAGAAAGAGCCTGCCCTGTGGCTGAACTCTGCACAGCTTCTCGAAAAGAAAATGTCAGTGTGGCATGACTTTTTCCATCATTCAATCCAACCGTGCACTCCCAGAATAGAAAAAGTCAGAAACTTAACAGGCACAGCAGGGTTGGCTCCTAATAGTAGTGGAATGATTGTTTCTTTGAGCCAGATAATAGGTAGGAACTGCCAATCAGCCACTTCTGGTTCTGATGTATGCTTGAAAGGAAGTGAGGTATCTCTGGGGGAATCCCTGATAAGACTTCCCTTAGCAAGAATGGTTGAAGGTCTGTGGGAATAAGCTGATAGACGCTGATTCCCATTCTGTCATTTATTTATTACGTCTGAGGTTTGCAATAATTTGTAAGGCATATGTTTAAAATTCCAGCTAGTGTTTATCTCTATCCTCCATGCTGGCAGACTCCAAGAGTGAGAACTGGTGGGTGAGACTGTCTGCTGACCTTTGGAATGTACAGTTTAGATTAAGAAGAAAAAAATCACAATAATGAATCTGGATCCTTGAAGTTTATAAATTAAAGAAAACTAGTTATAAACAAATAATAAAACCATGAAAATGAGATTTTGTTTTTTAAGCAGGAGGAAACAACAAAAATATTGTTATATAGTACTTTGGTTTTCAGATTAGAAATCTGAATCCTAGAGGGTTTCCTTGCTAGATTTTAATATGCAGCTCAAAACTTGGCTCCAAGAGATATTCAACAAGTGCTTTTGGATGACTGTTTGTGTTCAAGTGGCTTACTCTAAGAAAAGGCCCCTAACTGAGCTTCAGAATATTCTCTTTCATCTCAGCAATTAGGAGGCTGAAGCTAGATCATAAGTTTCAGACCAACCTAAATTACATAGAAAATTTAGAGTTAGCCTGTGCTACATATTCTGTTTTTTAAAAATTGAAGTGTGTGTGTTGGGGAGAGGGGATGTTAGCTTGCCTAGCAGGTATGAAGACCTGGATTTGATTTCTAGCACTGTATAAAACTAGGCATCTGCTTTCATACCCTGCTGGGTGGAGTCTTTCAGAGGCCCTCTGTGATAGGTTCCTGTCCCATTCCCTGTTTTCTCCCTCTTCCGATGTCTGTCTCATTTGCCTTTCTCAATGAAGATTGAGCATCTTACCAGGGTCCTCCTTGATTAGCTTCCTTAGGTGTACAGATTCTAGTATGTTTATCCTATCTTATAGTTCTAGTATCCACTTATAAGTGAGTATATACCATGTGTGTCTCTCTGCTTCTGGGATACTTCACTCAAAATGATCTTTGCTAGATCCCACCATTTGCCTGAAAATTTCATGATTTCTTTGTTTTTAATTGCTGAGTAGTATTCCATTGTGTAAATGTACCACAATTTCTGTATCCATTCCTCAGCTAAGGGACATCTGGGTTGTTTCCAGCTTATGGCTACTATGAATAAAGCTGCTACGAACATGGTTGAGCAAATGTCCTTGTTGTACACTTGAGCATCTTTTGGATATATGCCTAGAAGTAGTATATCTGGGTCTTGAGGTAGCACTATTCCTATTTGTCTGAGAAAGCACCAGATTGATATCCAAAGTGGTTGTACAAGTTTACATTCAACCAGCAATGGCATAGGGTTCCCCTTTCTCCAAAACATCTCCAGCAGGGTATCAAAGCATATGCTGAGATGCATAGCCAAACTTTGGGCAGAGTGCAGAGAAGGGAGAGGTAAAAAGACCTGGAAGGAACAGGAGCTCCACAAGGGGAGTAACAGACAAAAAATCCCTGGGCACAGGGGTCATTTCTGAGTCTGATACCCCATCCAAGGACCATGCATAGAGATAACCTAGAAACCTTGCACAGATGGAGCTCATGGCAGCTCAGTTTCCAAGTGAGTTCCCTAGTAAGGAGAACAGGGACTGTCTCTGACATGAATTCAGTAGCTGGCTCTTTGATCACCTCCCCCTAATGGGGGAGCAGCCTTACTAGTCCACAGAGGAAGACCAAGAAGCCAGTCCTGATGAGACCTAATAGACTATGATCAGATGGAAGGGGAGGAGGATCTCCCTTATCATTAGACTGGGGAAGGGGCATAGGAGAAGAAGAGGGAGGAAGGATGGGATTGGGAGGGGATGGAGAGGGGGCTACAGCTGGGATACAAAGTAAACAAACTGTAACTAATTAAAAAATGAAAAAAAACTAGGCATAGAGGAGCATGCCTATAATCCTAGTTTTGGGAGTAGGGAATTGAAGGTTGGGGAAAGGAGAACGGCTCAGGAGCTCAAGGTCATTCTCAGTAACAAAGCAAGTTTTTAGCCAGTGTGGACTATAAGAGACTGTATCAGAAGGGAGGGAGAGACTAGAGAGAGGGAGGACAGAGGAGGGAAGAGAAGGAAGGAAGAGAAGAGAAGAGAAAGAGGGTTTCCTGTAGGTGGCATCTCCTGCTGACTGGACATGGCAGCATTATCCTGAGTGAATAGAACACATATATGAAAGTTGAGTTAGTCAATGAATAATAAGCTCCCAATTAATTGGAATCTCAGCCTTCCACTGAGCATCTTCTATCTAGGTACAATGGCAAGCCCACTCATCACCTCTCTTCCAGGATATAGCAGTTATCTGGTACAGTCCACAAGAACAGTAAAGTTCTGCTTTTACCTAACACCCTTCTAACACACTACTTGGGATGTGTACTTCTGTTCTGCATGGCTAATCTTGATCAAGAGCCTTTTATATCACTTAGAAGTTACTGTTTTTTTCATAGTCTCTAGGGAGTAAATTTCCTCCATGACTTCAGTCAAAGCTCCCTTGCTTCTTGCAAAGCCTTATGCTCAAGAGCCTGACCCTCACTATTACTCTGTTTAAACAGCCATTGATCTGGTTTCCTGGGGTAGCAGTCTCATCAACCACTCACTCTATAGGTCTGACTCCACTGTGCATGGTGTGGGATTTTACACATTCTAACATTTTTGACAAATGAGAATGCTGGCTGAAAATCTGAGTTTTCATGGCAGAGTTCATGCCACTAATGAGGCTGCATGGGAAAAATCCAGGCTCCAAGACTGCACGGAAATTTCACTCGCCAGCCCAGATGTGGTAATAATATTTGATATTAACTCAAGCAAGCATTCCACAGATGTTAAAAGTCATGGGTACTTCCAGGGGGTGATTATTTCTAATTTAATTTGGGGGTTTGGGAAAACTCTTGTCTCTTCAGATTTTTCCTTTGGCTGGCAACAAAGTTTGAGGAGCATTTGAATCTCCTCTCTCTCTCTCTCTCTCTCTCTCTCTCTCTCTCTCTCTCTCTCTCTCTCTCTCTCTCTCTCAAAAGATTTATTCATTTCCAGACCTTTTCCAACTTCACTAATCAGAAGGAAAAGATAAGCAAAAATGGAGCCTAGAACGGTGTCTTTTCTTTTTCAAAGCTGCTGTTGTGGAAGAATTCCAGGGAGATGTTAAATGATTTGCAAAATGGAGGTTTGCGGTTTCTCTGGATTTAAACTGATTAGCCTTTCCTGTGCCCTGTGAGAAAGCATGGCGAGACTAAAGTTGGTTTTCATTTAAGAGAGCATCAGCTAGCTAGCATTGGGATCCTTACAGGGCCATTTGGATATCCTTGGACTGAGGAAATCCTTTCCTTTTTGATATTTTTTGTTCTATACTGGGAGTGGATGCAGAGTCCCATGCATGCTAGACAAGAGATAGTGATGCAGTATTTGAAAATGTTTCTTCGTGGTGTGTGTGTGTACGTGTGTGTTTGTCCGTCTGTGAGTGTACATGTGCGCATGTGTGGTGAGGCATGTTGTGTGTTGTATGTGTGACTGTAGCACAATCTCAAGTATATGGAGGTATGCATCTCTGAGTATTCACTGTAAAGCCAGAGGAGGATGTTGTAGGTGTTCCACCATCAGCCTCCACCTTACTGTCTCCAGAAAGGGTCTCTGTCTGTCTCTCTCTCTCTGTCTCTCTACCCCTCTATCTCTTCCCCCTTTTTTAACTAGAAGCATCCTATTTTGGCTGGACTGGCTGGCCAGCAAGCTGCCAAGATCCACTTCTTTCTACTCTGCACTCCTGGAGTTATAGGTGTACTCTGCCATACCTGGTTTCACTCTCTTTTAACTTTTTTGTTTTGAGATAGTGTCTGTAAGTTACACAACTGGCCTTGAGCTTAGCCTGTGGTTTAAACAGGCCTTGAACTTATCATCAGGCTTATTCTACCAGGCTTGACTTGTCCTTTACATTTTAAAAGTATGGTGCTTGATAATGCGAAAATGTGACTTTATCTATTTAAAACGATGCATATCATTTGATTTAGTTTTCCTCTCTGAAAGATATCCCCATGCTATTTCTGGACGGCAGTGGTCCCCACTTGTTATGAGTTTAGATGCATCTGCTTTGCCTTTTCTTGTATTTGGAAACACACCAGAGCCTGTGTGACTCTGCACATAAATATGTAAAGCGAAGCAAAACGTAAAGAGCTAAAGTCAAGAGCTTCTTGCTATTTTGACAAAAGCTCCACAAGAAGACCATTAGAGCCAATCAACAAGGGCCCAGAGGGGCCTATGGAGTCTGAAGCACCAACCAAGGACAATGTATGGTCTGGATGTAGGTCCTCTACTTATAAGTAGGTGATGGGCAGCTTAGGCTTCATGTGGGCCCACTAGTTACGGGAGCAGGGGATATCTCTGATGCAGACTATGTGGCCTGCTTTTTGTTCACTTTCCAGTGATGGGACTGCCCTACCAGGCCCTAGGGGAGGAAGACAAACTCAGTCCTCATGTGAATAAATGAGCTGAAGTATATGGGTAGGAGGCTTCCCAATCCTGAGGAATAGGGGAGGAGGGATGCCAGAGGGAGGGTGGGACTGAGAGGAGAGGAGGGAGGAGCCTATAACCAAGGTGTGAATTGAATTAATAAAACGAATGACTAGTAAAAAGAAAAAGAAAAAGGAAGCTTGAGTCTAGGCTCTTGAGTGTGTTTTGAAATGCTGGATTTCTTTGGTTTAGAAAGTTTGAGGACTGGACTTGGGGTTTGGCATCATCTTTTTACTGGACACAGCTCTGCCCAAAGTGGACCCTCCTGATGCCCGAGAGTCAGCTACAGAGCCAGGCTGGCACCAGCTTGCTTTCCGTGACCTCGGGACAAGGTGAGGAATAGCATAGGCCCGCAGAATCTGCCCCAGAGATCTAAGTGGAAACTCTAATGCCGCTTTGCCCCTGCCCCTTAGGAAAACATGCACAGCACTCAGTCATTGGCCCCAGAGAATATTCCTAACTTTGGAGACAGAGCACAGTGATGGCTTTATTTTTAAATGTCTGAAATAAACTTTTAACCTCTTACATGAGAAAAGCAATCCCAGAATGAATCCTTTATCCCTACCTCTTTGCAGTGATAAGGTACTTCATGTATTTATATAATGAATACTTTCTTGTCCTTTATTATGAAGCACTTGCATTACAATAAAGCCCTTGTTCTACAGATACAATTAATTTATACCAAAAAGGCATGAATTCAAAGTGATTCTGCAACATTTGGTTTCTAGTCTGAGAAAGCATGCACATTAACATGTTTGTTTTCATGTTGTGGTGTGGATGGTATAAGATGGCCTTTACCATCTAAGTTCCCTGCCCTGTGTCAGAAACTGGAGTGAGGAATGTTGTTGAAGGCATTTTTATTTCAGTTCATGCCAGCTCTTGTATTTGTGGGGGACAAAGTTCCCAGTAACTTTCTTTTATGCCTGCCAGTATATCTTAGAGAGAGCATATCTCAAGAGTTAGAAGGGCTAGGGGCTGGAGACTTTAAATACCAGCTGGGAGCTTCCTTTCACTCATAAAACTGCTATCTCCATCAATCTGTGTTTATTTTTATCCTGCATTTTAATTTGCTTAATGGACTTTGGCTAAAGAATTCCCTCAAGGTCTCAGGAAAGTCAAGTCTAATAAACCCCTAAGGACCAAGCTGTCATAGTGGAGCACTTTGGGGGATTATTTTGTCTGACTTTCATCATGGTTGTTTCGGCAAGAGTGGCTGCAGAGTAGGCTGGTCCTGGCCCTGACACGTAGGAACCTGGGAAACAGTTGGCAGCAGTAGGTCGTCTCTCCTCCCTCTGCCCTTCCCCACCTTCCCAGCCAGGACAGCCATGTCTTCCTTTCTCAGTACCCTGGTCCCTTCTCCTTCACTTCCCCTGTCACTTTCCCTACACTTCCTCTTCTAGATGTCAACCTACATAACATCCCAAAAGGGTGTTTGTGGTTGTTGCTGTTGTTGTGACGGTATTTACTCAGAACTGAATGATTTGGTGGGAATGTGATCTGGGAAAAAAAAAGTGATGAGAGGTTGTCAGAATATACAGGGAGGCAGAGGAGATTGGAGTGGGTAAAGGTAGAAGGAGGAAGTTTATATAAGTTGTTTTGGAACTATTATTCTTGGCTCTGAGCACGAGTTATCTTGCTACTATCTTTTTCACTGTCCTAAGAGTTACAAACCAGGTCCTGAAATGTTTATTCCAATGTCTGGAAAGTGATTTCCTGGCCAATCACACACCAATAAGAAAGTCAGAAGCAGATCCTCTGAAAGCAAACTATGTTTCATCTCATTTTCATGGAATTGTTCACCAGCCGAGAGGTAAACATGCTGGTCCCAACCCATCTTCATCACCAGTTTATCCTTTTAAAGAGAAATTTATACCTTCCAGGTGTTAGAACATCACACCATAGACATGCAAAAGGCTCACTTCATTGTTTCCCTCCAGCAGGCATAATTTGTTTTTCTTTTTGGTAAGTATTTATGTTCTTATATCAATATTTTCTTTGAAATGGGTACATGTTGACCCAATGCCAGGAAAATTGCTTTGTGAAAAGAATAACGAATGCCATTTAAAAAATCTCACCTGTTTCTTTCACATGTTTTATAGCAATAAACATTTCTGGAGAAACTCACTATTTTGAAGTGAATTTGAATAATTTGAACAAGAAGAGGATAGAGGGCACAGTTCACTTTTATGAACTGGTGGCCTCATACACTGCCCACCATGCTTATGATCCATGCTGAAACAGAAAGGGTATCAGGGAAGTAGAGAGAACATTCATTCTCCAAGACCAAATATCCCTGAGTCTGGACGAGGTTAGTGTTCCTTTCTGCACAACAGAGATCTCTCCCCAGGTGGAATCTTGTGGTAGGTGGCTTTGTGGATGTGTCGCCGACCTCCTTGTGTCCTCATCCATTGGGACCCACCTGAGCTCCCCTCCAGGTTTGCCCTCTATTCTCCAGGGCCAAGATTTCGTGACCCTTCATAGACTTAGATCCTTCTAAGTAAAGTATTATGTTTGAATGGATTGTTTGTAGCTCAAGATTAGAAAAAAGAAAGCACAATCGTTTATATGCCCCAGACTGGAGCAGCATGGAAGAGAAGAACTCAACTTGCTTCACATATTGGGAGGAGAGAATGAGATTTCTAGGTCGGCCAGGGACACATTTGGTTTTCAGGGCCTGGAACTGAACACGTGCTAGGCAACGGCTCCACTACACGCTTCTTAAACACCAACATTCCAAATCAATGTTGTTCCTCATCTTAATTCTAATTTAACCATTTGTGATGGTTGTCAACTTGACCACATTAACTAAAAGCCAAATGGCTGAGCATACCTGTGGGAAAAAAAATTTTTTTAAATCATTTGAAATGGGAAGACTCGCCTTTAATCCCAGTCTTTTGAGGTGGAAGACCAACCTTTAATACGGACCATACCTTCTGCTGGCAGCCTATAAAAAGATCACGGGAAGCTTTTGCTCTTTGCCTGCTTGCTCATGTTCTCACTGGCAAGTCCATTCCTACACTGGTATTAAAGCCTACTTCTTCATGATTTGGCATATACATACTGAAGACCAGATGACATATCATCCCTGTGAACTGAATCTATGACTTTCATTTGGCAGACAGTCATTGATGGACCAGTGGACCACAGCCTGTAAGTCACTCTAATATATATGTATATATACATATATGTAAATACATGACTTGTTAATAGCTTATTTAGTAAATTAAATTTTTTAAACTATATACTACATATATATGCTGAGATTCATTCTATCAGTTCTGTTCCTCTAGAGAACCTTTGCTAACACACCATTCTTTACAGGTACTCTGAGGGTCCAGATGAGTTACACTGCATTCTCCCAGCAAGGAATAAATGTTCTTTCTCCTCCTTGGCTTCGTTGGGCACAACCAGTTATTGTCAGCAATTCCAGTTTGTATTAAAGCAATGACTATACTTTAAAAAAATGCCAACAGATGATGATTGCAATAACTACATTGCTACCTGCATATTTTATTTGATGCTCATTTTTCATATGGTTTTGCTCATTTCTTTCAAAGAAAATGTGTATACATTTTATTCATTCTTTGAGAATTTTATATGAATGCATGCATATAGTATATTCTGATCATATTCCTTCCTCACATCCACTGCAATGTCTCCTAGATCCATCCCCACCTCGCCATCCCCTCCCAACTTCGGGTCCTCCTTTTAAAAAGGAAAAATAATAATTCAAGTCTAATTTGTGCTGTGTTGCCCATGTATTCAACGTTGTGGAGTCACCCAGTGAACATGGTCAATCTATAAGGGGCCACATCCTTAAGAAAAACTGACTTTCCCCCATAGACCATCAACTGTCAGTGGTTCCTCAGTTAAGGGAGGAGTCTCAAGAGTCCGTCCCTTCACCATGCTGGACTGTTGATGGCTTGACCTTGTGCAGGGCCTATCCAGACAGCTACAGCTGCTGTGAGTTCATGCTGGTACTGGCAGAAGGACCCTCCTGACTGGAGAAGAGTTTCACTTCAGTCCTCTCTTACTGCTTCTTTGTCTTCACCATGATGGCCCCTGAGCTTTTTTTTTTTTTTTTTTTTTTTTTTTTTTTTTT
>JAQQSO010002725.1:0-14139 GCA_028658305.1 Pachyuromys duprasi | reverse complement strand
AAGCTTTAAGATAATTTTCCTGTGTCTCCGCTGAATTAAAATCTCCACTGCTTTTGGGTGTTTCTGGTGGGGCCATGGTGTCCTGATTTTTGTTGGGTGAGTTCTTTCGCCGATTTCTGGGCATTTGTTAATATATAATCAGGGAGCTGTTTGTGCTTTAAGGCTGTACTTCAGTCTGAATCTGTCAATCTCTTGTGTCAGGAGTATTCTTCAAGAAGATCAGTGATTTCCAGTGGTTTGTTAGTGTGTGTTGTGTCTCAGTTGAACTCTGTTGTGGGCTCTGTGTGCCAGGCTTCGTGCTCTGTGCTAGAAGCTGTGAGCACTGCAGGCTGGTCACCCCTCTGGTCTGGAGTCTTTACTCCTCACTCTCTGCTAGAGTTTGAGTGTCCAGGTTTGAGATGTCAGTTGGGTTCTGTGTGCTCCGCCCTGGGCTTGCTGCTAAGGGCTCTCCCCTGGAATGGAGATTTGGTGCCCCCTTCTGGGCCAGGGGCTGTGCACCACGGTCTGAGATGATATTTGGGGCACACACAGTGGGTTTGGGTTGGTGTGCATCCGCTGTATGCAGGCCTGTATGGAATGGTGCCCAAGGCCTTCTCTGTCTGGCCCATGGATACACACACGGACTGAGGTTTTTGCTGGTGGGTGCGTGCAGCGTTCACCTTCAGTGTGCAGTCTGGTCAAGATGGTCCCCGGATTATCTCAGTCTGGGGTGGTTCCGGCGATCAGTGTGAGCCTGCAGCACACCAGCCGGTTGAAGCAGAACCCGGGTGCAGTGTGCGCTCGCAGAGTGCAGTTCAGTGAAAACTGTGCCCGGTTCCTCCTCAGACTGTGTGTTCCAGTCTATTATGGCGGGTGCGGGCGCCCAGCGCGGCTGCTCATTCAGATCAGAGCTGTGTGCTGCTGGTCACGCGGAGATTTTTCTGGGTAATAACTGGGTGTCCCTAGGGTTTTCCCCACTTGATTTTCTCACCGTAGGAGTTCCGCTCACCTGGCAATCTCAAATGCTGGCGATTTAGGTCCCAGAGTTCAGTCTCCTGGTCACTGCGTTGTTTCTGCTGTCCTACTCTTCAGACACAGTGTTCTCTCGTGGCAGCCATCTTGGATCAACGTGATTTTATTTTTTCATCTTAATTAACCAAATTGCTTTTAATTTCTGCTTTGCTTTTCCCATAACAAAGGTAATTTTATCAGTCTCTAATTCTGAAAATGTAGTTATTTCCAATAAACCTTATAGTAATGTATTGCATTTTTCTCTTCATATCTCTCCTTGTATATGTGTGAGTTTTTCCCTAGGGAAAATGGTTTGGTCATAGGATTTTAATGTTTCTAGTTTTAGGTAGATATAGACAAGAAGTTCTTCAAAATCTTTTTCTTATCCTGAACTAGATGAGTATTCAATCAGAATAGTACCTTTTATGATATGCACTATCAGAGATGCATGAGCTGCAACAGCAAAAAGTTCAGAATGTCCACTGATATATGGAAGAAGACTCCAGTGTGGTCTGTGACACCAGTGAACATGGTGAAGGAACCACAGGTATCTACAATAAACACACATCTACCTTTTTACATGATGACATTTGAAGTGAGGAAAAATGTGATATTTTATAGGCAACAGTGATACCTCAATTCTAATTTAGCTGCTTTTCTTTATGCAAGATCAGACATTCAAATCACAGAAAGACAAACAGCTGTTCTTGTTATTCTGCTCTTGGAAATTTTAATTAGTTTTTATTTTAATCAGTTTATTATTTTAAAATTATTTAAAATTTTTAATTAGCTTATTATTTCAAAAAATGTATTATCAGTTCATTGAGCATTGTCTCCTTAGCTTTTTTACTGCTGAGTTCCGTTATGGGCTGGTGAACCTGTGCTCGGAGCCTGCAGAGCCTGCAAGAGGCAAATGCAGAATTCATGTCACTGGGGTTGCCCTTTCCCAGGGATATTATTTCACAATAGGTAAAACTCCAGCATTCTGCATTGACTTTGTGAATCTCTGAACTGACTTGTGCTATAAGGTGATGGCCAAGCCACTAACTGATACCAGAAAGCCCAGGAACTCATAAGCAATGTTTATGCTATAGCCTAAAGTGGGGTCCATGAGAATGTCGGTGCCATTCGTAAACGCCTTGGCATCGTGCCAGCTGTGGAACGTCTTTGGACCTTGACTTCTGACTCTGAACGTTAAGCAGCTGACTGTATAACAGCTTAAATCCCATCCTGTGATTATGTGCCGTGGTTATGCTTTTTCTCGTCATGCATTCTTTCCCGAGATATTAGAAACAGGTAACCCACTCAATTTCAGTGACTCAGAAATCCAGGAAAGCACCAGTTTCATATGTATTAAATGTGACATCTGCAAATTGATTATACCCCAGTAATTCAGGACTAAGATTTATGGAGATGAGATGTCTTTAAGCAAAGCAATATATAATCATAATTCTAGACAGTTCCGTGACAAGGAAATCGAAACACAAATAACATGAATGCAATATTCCTGACAGGATCAGTTGTTTCCTACATGGCAATACAGCACATGGAGAAATGGGGCAGAGAGGCTCGCTGGAGTTCAAATGATTTTAATTGCAGGGTTTATAAAGATTATCTGAAAATATCTGTAAATCAAAATTGCCTCCCCTGGGGCAGCATGGCACACTGCAGATCTCAGTTCAGATCAGATGAAAATGGGATTAAAGTCCAACTGTGCCCTTAGCGGCTAAATTTTCAAAATCATCCCCAATTTCCCCACCTTTGACACAGTATCTACATTACATGGGTTTATTAGAAATAAAATAGCTGAAGTAAAGTGTTTGCTTCCTAGCAGTTTCCTTAAAATAGATTTTTAGCTTTAGTTTTATTTAAAATCTGCTATGAGGTTTCACAGCATTAACATATGAAAACAACATAATGTTTGACAGTGCAAGACATTCCTAGAGTCCTCTGTAGATTCAATAATGTGTTAAACACTGGAGATACAATGGAATCCCCAGGCAGACATGATTTTTGCCTCCATGATATTTACATTCTAGTAAAAGAGAATAAAAAATAAAACAATTACTGTACAGGTTTTGATATAATTTTTCTGTAAGAAACAGAAATTGTGGGATAGACAACCTTGGTTAATATTGATGAAGGAAGAAATCTACTCCATTATAAAGGAAAGTATATCTATTTTAGTTGAGGGAGAATAATAGCTTTGTCAGTAAATTTGGGGAAATGTGCACCAGTAAGCAAGGTTCTGTAGAAAGGCATAATAGGTCAAGGAAAGGGAGGTCTTAGGAATGTGAGTGTAAGCTACTGCTGTTTTGCCCAGGAAGAAGCCTGAGTCTGAGTTTGGGAAAGAAAATGGATGGGATTGCTATCATTGTTATCTGGATTGTAGCAGGTCTGAACATGGGGATCCCTTGGGTGCTATCTTCTGATAGTGAAGAAGTAAAAGTCTATATAAACTTACACACTTCACTTACAAAGTTCATGTATTGTCACCATATGCTAAAAATATTTAGAAGCAAGGTAGCTGCTTCTATAGAAACAAAACAAAACAAAACAAAACATGTAGTGTGAGGAAGAGTGAAGAGTGAAGGGGTTTCTCAGGGACTGCTGCCAAAGTAATTTACCAACCCCAATTTCTACTTAGAAGAAAATGTTGGCTGTCTTGATTAGTACATGTTTAAAAGCAGCAGGGAATAAGTTACAGTGTTCTTCCCCCTCTCTCCCTCCCCTAGTCTTCAGAGAGGGGGGAGCCCTCCATCCTATCCAACTGACCCCAGGCTATCAAGTATCATCAGGACTGCCTGCATACTCTTCCTCTGTGGGCTGGCAATGCCACACCACCAGGCGAAAGTGAGCGAAAATTTCTACCTCTTCTGGCAGTTAGATTTGGAAAGATATGGTCACATAATAATTTTTTTTGTCTGAGCATAAACTCAACCTCCCCCAGATTAGTTGCCTTTCCTGTAGCAAGGAAATGTCTGGACAAAAGCAGCTTGAGGGAAGAGAGGTTACTTTTGCCTCACAGTTTGAGGGTTCATACCATCACAGCTGGTAAGGCACAGCAGCGGGAGCTTGAGGCAACTGGACACAGTGCATCTACAGTCCAAAGGCTGAAAGGGACAAACATTCCGTTCCCTTTCTCTTTTTTGTTCAGTCTAGAACCCATGCTTAGGGAATGGTGTATCTTCTTGTAGGGTGGGTCCTTCCACTTCAATTAACATAACTAGAGTAATCCCTCTCAAGTGAAGCTTGTGGATAACCTAATCTGAGTCTTCATTCTCAGGTGTGCCTAGAGACTTGCTTCCTAAGTGGTTCTAGATCCTGAGAATGTGATAGTTGATGTTATCTATTACACTTCCAATATAACTGTGCACGCTTCTGGAACACTTAAAAGTATAATCAGGGTACTTTTCAAACATGTAGTACTGAATTTCCTTGCTGGGTATAGTGGTGATATTGGGGCCACTGTATAAAGGAAATCTATACAAAGTAATTTGGATTACAAACATCTTTTTGTATAGTGGAATGCCATCAAGTGAATATCTTTTTCATTAAAATATGTCTGCTTGGGGCACATGAATACTTCTAAACAAAAAGTATGGGTTTTAAATCAATATATTATTTAAATAAGATATTATGGAAATAAGCAGGTGTGTTTTCAAGGGCTAAGATGTAATTCACTATGTTGGGGTGATTATTCAAGGGAAATAAATGAACCAAATGTTAATAATCAGGAGAAGTCTTTTTTCTTTGATTGTTATATATATGCATAAATAATACCAGTGAAGGAATGCCTTAGCATCAGGATAGATGAACTGGCAAATAGGCCAAGAGCAAAAGTTTCCTTCTTCTATATGCTTTTATGAGGGCTGCTACAAGGAAGTGGGACCTAGATTTAGGGTGGGTTTCCTGTCTCAAATGATCAAACTAAGAAAATCTCCTCACAAGCTCAGCTACTTGGGTTTTCGTTGATTCTACATGTAGTTCAGTTGACATCAACAGTAGCTGTCATGTCCACCTGTAGGGCTATCTTTGTTCCTCTGGTCATTGTTGTGGTTCACAGGCATTGCAGCTTGGTAGGACTACTGGTTGCTTTCCTCCCTTGAGAGCTTGTGTAGCACCTTCTTGCTTTATAAAAACTAGACCTCAGGAAGGAGGGTTCCAGGCCAGATCCAGCTTGCATCCTCCTAACAACTTATTCTAAGCTCTGGGAGGCAACTGAGGGTAAGAGCAATGGCCTGCCTTGTTTGGGGAGTTTCTTGGACAACCCTGACAAACACTCAAAACGGGATTTCTCATGCATAGTACTGCTTTTTTAAAATTTTATTGTTAGGTAATCTATGGCTCTTGTGGGAACATCATCAGCCTAAACAGCATAACATTCTCTCTCTCTCTCTCTCTCTCTCTCTCTCTCTCTCTCTCTCTCTCTCTCTCTCTCTCTCTCTCTCACACACACACACACACACACACACACATATTCCAACATTCCAAGCACAAGATACTTCTTTTTGAATGGTTATTCAGGGCAGTCCCAGTATATCACAAACAATGTAGATTTTAGAGGTAGCACTTGACTTTCTCTCAGGGGTCAAGGGTGGGCTTCTATTGCTGAAGAGACCGTATATTTAGGACATAGGACCTGGATCATTCTAGCTGGATCTGACATGAACACCACTTTTCTGAAGTCTAGATTGCATGGCTCCAGAAAACACTATGCATGCTGCTGAGGAAAGGAAACAAAGAATCTCACCCAAAGGAAATGCCAATGAACCATAACAGCATTTAAGATATGTATAAAGGTGCACTGAACTTTTAGTGACAACCGAAAAGTGTTAAGTGGACTTTGGTCCCACTCAAGAGGAAGAAAAGCATGGCTGGTACTAGAAACTTGGCCACATTCCCAGGGCTAGGGAGGTCTTGAGCCATAGAAAAGAATCTACCCCTTCCACTTTGCCAGGCCATCATAATTCCTTATGACATTCTAAATCTTATCCTTACACCCACAGAGAAGTGTAGCTACCACCCCTCATTGGAAAAAAAGGCAATTTTTACAGCAAATGGACATCATCACAAAAAAACTAAAGTGGGCACAATGCAGAGATCAATGAATTGTGAGGAGGCCAGGCCCACAATTGATGTGGGTACATCAACACCACAGTCCCTGAATCTATGTCTCAAGGAATGTTGTGCAAGAGGAGTACAGAAAGATTGTAAGAGCCAGAAGATCAGGAAGTCTGCTATTAGTTTGTCCTAGAAATGACTTACATGGACTGGGCCAGAACAGTGAAGATATTAATGGAAATGTGAAAAAAAAGAAAAGAAAAGAAACAAAAGAAAAGCAAAGGTGGCTTGTGGGCTTCCTCCCTGATCAAAGAACTACATGCAGCTAGTGACTGCTGAGAAATATAGAAATAACTTTTCTGCAGATGAGTCCTTTACTGATTGTCAGAGTTGTTAGCCTTATAACCATAAACATAAAACAAAAATGTTTTCAGTGGGTTGAATATATATATATATATATATATATATATATATATATATATATACATGCACACATATACATGGGTGTATGTGTGTAGCAATCATAAAGAAAAAGTGATGGCAGTTACCTGGAGAGTGTGAGGAAGCCATGGGAGATATTTGAAGGAGGGTAGCTGGGAGGAGCTGGAGGGAAGAAAGAGGAAAAAATGATGCAATTCTATGTCAGTTAAAACATGGTTTTGTTTGTTTTTGAAGGAGAGAGAAGGAACATAAAAATAGTTGGTTTGGGGAATGGGGAAGCTCTGGGAGGCATTAGGGGGAGGAAAAACGTGATCAAAATATCTTATTTGAATTTTTCCAATAAATAAAAATTTTAATTTTTTAAAAAGAAAAAGTACAATAAAATACAGATTTTGAAAGAAGTCTTAAATTATTTATGTACTGAGTGTATTGTGACACAAGACAGCAATGCCTAACTTAATGCATTGTGGGATTCCAAGATCTCGTGCTTAGGGATGAAGTTAATAAATTGTCTGAGCATCTGTGCTTGTCAACATTCCTACCGCGGTGTGTCCCTTCCATGTCAGTTTATATCTGGTGCCTTTGTGCCTACAATAATCACTTCCTAATGAATCCTGCAAACATGCAGATGGATTTCATAACTCTTTGAAGTAGAGTGTGGAATTCTTAAATACTTTGAAGAGTCTGCCAGTGGAAGTAAAGTTTAGTCTATACATCCTATATCTTTGCTAATTATGTAATTATTTAGGATCCATCACTCTGTGGCTTGAAAAGAACTAGAGCATCTCTTAGAAGTCCAGTGTGTGTGGATAGGGAAGCTCTCCATGGTTCTGTCATTCCTTTTGAGTGTCTGTGAGGCCTTCGGTGATACTTGCACCTTTAGTCCTGATTTAATGATTGCCTCTTATCCTTTAGTCCTGAATTAATGATCGCCTCTTACGCTTTCTGTTCTTTGATTATCTCATCTGCCTTGCAGGTGTTTATCAATTTCATTAATTTTCATCTAGTTCCTTTATAATTCTCTTTTCAGGACTTCTCTTTTTTTAATATTTCACTATTTTTGTATTTTAAAGTTCTTGGCTGCTCCCCATATCCTTACCCTTTCTTCTTCCTGTGAGATTGGATTTATTTTTCTAGTTATACTTTTACAGTTAGTGTCCTAAGGGCTCTTTTAATTGCACCCTATACACCATGTATGTTATATGCTCTTTTCTTTTTTTTTTTCAATATTTTCTAATTCCCCTTCAGACTTATTTTCTTGACCTTGAGTAGTTCAATATTTATATGTTTGCATATTTCCCACTTCTTTATCTTTCCGCTTCAACTCTATGAGCACGGGAGAGCAGACATTGCATGATATCTATTCCTTGAAATTACCAAGGTTTGTTTTCTGCCCCAGGCCAAGCAGCCTGTGCTTTCATGCTGCATCTTGATGACCATTCTCTGTTGCATTGAAGAGAATACCCATTTCTCTCTAGTTTTGTGCCATATTTTATAGACACCAGTTAAATGGATTTGGTAAACAGTGTATTTTCCATTCTAGATTCTTGTTGATTTACCATTTGCAAACTAAATCGGTTATTGAAAGGTGTGTATGCAAGCTTCCAATTTTAAGTGTGAAATTTAACATGCTTTGTAACTGTTTTTCGGTCCATGAAAATCACTTTTTTTCACAAATGGAATTTATAATGCTTAAATGTGTCTATAAAAATGAGGATAATTGTGTATCGGCTATTTTATTGCAATTTTATTTATTTTATCTTATCACACATAAGATCTATCAGAGAGGAAAAGTTTAGCTTTGAGAACACAGGAATGGAAATTACTCAATTTGAATATTTGAAAGCATTGAGAGTCTAAGTCAGACTTCTTTCTCACTTTTCAGTGTCATGAGAAATTCCTGTAACATCTTCTGAGAGCTACAGAGCAATATGCTAAACTGACTTAGCCACCTGGAGGAGATAATTACACTTCTAAATAATGATTTTTTTTTTTTTGGCAAACAAGATTTTAAGAGAGATTGTCATGAACTCAGCACCTGGTAGCTTGCTTTGCAAGGCTATCAAAATCAGGAGAAAAGGAATATAATTTTCCATTTTATAAAATGAGTTTCATAGACAATAAACTAGCTCTTCCTGTCAGGCATTAAAGCTCTGCAATCTTTAACGTACTGCCTTTCCACATAATTACGAGGATTTCTTCTAATAGTAAAGCCATTCGCTTTTTTGAAAATAGGTTTCAAATCAAGAGTTTACTCATAATACCAGTGTAGTCTTCTGTATTTAGAAAAGATCTGTGTATTCACCCTTCTTGTACATATATTCCAAATGGTATTTTATTTGGAACAAAAATATCATTCTAATCACCTGGTCTTTTTTCATCCCTTCTAAAACCTGTGAAATTATGGAATGGCCTTGCCACTGACAAAGTTTTCAGTGTCCTCTGCAGGAGCTTGATAACCCACTCCAGAATGGGCAAGCCATTGTTCTAGAGAAGGCTACCCAGAAGCTCAGGAATGCTCTGTGTCAAATCTTTTGAATTTTATTCTATGGGTATGACTTTTTTTTTACCAGCATGTGCGTTTGTGCACTACATGTGTGTGTGTGTGTTTCTGAGGAGGCCAAGAGAGAGTGTCAGATCCCTTGGGAGAGCTGCCATGTGAGTGCTGGGAATTAAACCTTGGTCCTCTAAGAGAGCAGCCAGTGCTCTTCACCACAAGACACCTCTTCAGTACCAAGAACATACGAATATTTTGCTTTTAAAAAATGAAATCTGGAACTGGAGACATGACGCATTCAGTAGAGTACGGCTGTGCAAACCTGAGTTCAGACTCCACTTACTTACGTAAAAGGCAGATGTGGGGCTCTGGACCTGTAGTCCCAGCCCTTGGTTGGCAAAATCATGGCAAATTTCTGGACTTGTTAGTCAGTGTGGAGGAATTCATGACCTCTGAGCTCAGTGAGAAACCCAGTTTCATAAAGTAAGGCACTCTCTTCAAATAAGCTTTTGTGTAAGACATCTGATGTTGACTTTTGATCTCTCTGTGCATACGGAAGCACCCACGGGTACATGCCCACATACGAAAATGTGCATAAACTACACACACACACTCCACATCAAATCTTTGTATTTTTTGATAAGCATGAATAATAAGACTAAACAAGACCAGCTCTGTTTTGATTCAATGGATTTTGCATGGCAGTGTGTGTAAAATGTATTAATGTTCATGTTTATGTGTGGAAGTAGGCGTGTGTATAGTTGAGTGGATGCCAGAGGTCAACATCAGGTACCTTAATTAATTATTCTCTACCTTATTTTTTGAAACTTGAACTTGAGCTTGGACAGGTTGGCTAGCCAATGAACTCTGGGGATTTGCTTTCTGCACATCTCTATTTCTGGGGTAACAGATGTGTGCCTGGGTTTTTATATAAGTGCTGGTGACCCAAGTTCAAGTCCTTACTCTTACATGACAGGCACTTTATCAGTTGAGTCATTTCCCTAACTGTCAATGAATCTTTCATATGCTGTTTTGTTATGATCAACAGGTCTATTTTTATTTTTTGACTTGATCCTTGACCCATGTGTAATCCTGCACTGTCATTGGTTATTTAAAAAAATATTTGTTTTTCCATACTGAAAATTACAGAGAAAGTTAATGCCTTCCTGGTCTACATGCATGGAATTACCTTTTTCATAATGTCACAGAATTAGAATAATATGCTGTGCAGTCTTTTTCATTTTATTTCACTTAATAATAGACACCATATCTTTTCACAGTTTACAGCTGTTTCTTTTAGAAAAGACTTTAGGGAATACATTTATTTTCATGTATGTGTGCTTTTAATTAATTTTGTTTATTGCTATTTTTTCTTCCTTACTTTTATAGTTTTTTGAAAATTTTAGACAATGTGTCTTGATCATCTTCGCCTGCTTCCCTGACTCCTAACGGATCCCCATGCCCTACGAGAACCCAACTTTGTGTTTTCTTCTTTTTGCAAATCTATGGAGTCCAGTTTGTGTTGTCCATATATTCTTAGATATGTGGTCTTCCTCTGAAGCCTGAAGCGTGGTCAGTCTACCAGGGGACCCACTCATAAGAAATACCAAGTCTCCCTCACCCAACAGTTCTGGGACAACTGGAGTATGAATGATTATTAATCCATTTACATTTGATGGTTGTTGAGGGGAAGAGAAACATTTCTTTGTTTGGAATGGGGTATTCTTACAGCTCCACTCAGATGTGGAGAGGTCCAGGCCAGCCCACAGAGGAAGAGGATCCAGACAGTCCTAATGGGACCTGATAGGCTAGGACCAGACAGTAGTGGAGGAGGATTTCCCCTGTCAATGGACTTGAGGAGGGGAATAGAGGAGGAAGAATAAAGGTGGGTAGGAATGGGAGGAGATGAGGGAGGGGGCTACAACTGAGATACTAAGGGAATAAATTGTAAAAAAAAATAATAAAAATAATGCCAACATTGGTATTTAGTGAAGTGCTCATATTTTCATGCTTGGAGACTTTGTAGTTTCCCTGGATATCCCATCCTTATTAATACACCATTATTTGTATGTATGTATGTGTGTGTATAAATGTTCATGTGTGTGGTAGTGCACAAATGTGTGGGTGTGTATGTCTACATATGTGTGCTTGCATGTGGAAGCCAGAGGTCAGCGTCATCCCTAAAGATGAGGTCCATTTTATTTTTGAGACAGGGTCTCTCACTGACCTAGAGATTGGCAAATAGTCTTGAGTGACTGCAGTGAGGCCCAGGAGGTCCACTTATCTTCATCTTCCTAGTGCTGGGGTTGTAAGCACATGCCACCATGATGGACTTTTTTTTTAAACACATGTGCTCTGCATGCATGACACGTGCTTTAATGACTGAGCTGTATCCCAGCACAATCACCATTTTTATGCATCATCTCAGGAGCTTTTCACAAGACACTTTGCCTGGAAATATTTGGTAAACTTGACTTACTCTGTGCATCCTATGTAACAATTATGCCTATTTTAGCCTTCAGTCTTTATTGAACTTCCTTATGTATATAATATTTTTAAATATGACATGAAGGGGCTGGAGAGAAGGCTCAGAGGTTAAGAACACTGGCTGTTCTTCCATAGGTCCTGAGTTCAATTCTCAGCAACCACATGGTGGCTCACAACCATCTATAGTGAGATCTGGTGCCCTCTTCTGGTGTGCAGGCACTGATGCAGACAGAATGCTGTATAAATATTAAATACATAAATCTTAAATAAATAAATATGGCATGACATTTCTCAAGCTATCTCTATGCAGAATGACTATTCTCCTATGAATTTAAAATATAAATTACATCTTATTTTAGAGATTTAAGATATCAAAATTATCCTCTAGCTAGGCTGCCTTGTTGGACCTCGGTGGGAGAGGATACATTCATTCCTGCTGCAACTTGAGATGCCAGGGTGGGTTGGGATCCTTTGGGAGCCTTCCCTTCTCTGAGAAAAAGGGTGGGAGGAGAGGAGAGAAGGAAGGGGGCTGGTATCAGTCTGTAAAGTGATTAAATAAATAAATGAAAAACATATCAAAACTCAATTTTATAAGCATACAAGCATCTTTCCAAGGCCAGTTTAATAAGAAAATGAATCTAGTATAAGATTTATATCTGTTATCAAGAGTCATTCTGTACGAAGAAGAGAATGGCTGATTTGCTACATTCTATTAGAGATTAATGAAATTTTTACCAAAAGACAGACCGCCTCTCAATACTAAGTATATAATCTAACCAAAACTTTACACAGAAGGCAAGGATAATCTGAGGCAAAGACTGGCTAATATAATTACTTGAAATTGTGAGCTTAAAGTTAGCTGGGTTTTCTGCCTCAAAATTTAATGTTGTATTCAATTCTTGCCTTTGCATGAAGAAAACCTTTGTTGATGCTAGTGTGTGCTCATGTGCATATCTGTGTGAATATGTATATTATCTTAGGGTTTTATTGCAATGAAGAGACATCATGGCCATGGCAACTCTTAGAAAGAAAAACATTTAATTGGGGCTGGCTTACAGTTACAAAGGTTTAGTTTATTATCATCATGGTGGGAAGCACAGCAGCATGCAGGCAGACATGGCGCTGGAGGAGCTGAGAGTTCTTACATCTTGATCAGCAGGCAGCAGAAGAAGACTGTGTGCTACACTGGGCATAGCTTGAGCACAGGAGACCTCAAAGTTCATCCCCTCAGTGACACACTTCCTCCAACAAGGCCACACCCCCTAATAATGCCACTCCCTACGAGCCAAGCAAGCAAACACATGAGTCTATGGGGGCCATCCCTATTCAGTCTACCACATTGCCATTGGCTTATTTAGAGTGACTTAAGGTCATCCCACTGATAACAAAATCCCAAGATCTCTTTTAAAACTGACAACATGTGCTTAGGCCATTCAGCTGTGATTTCTTTTTAGGTCTCATTGTGAGTATATTACATTATCAAGTACTTAAGGAATAAAGCAAATTCAAATGTTTGTTCTAAATCCCATCAGCAACTGTCACTCATGTCCTAAACTACAGTCTTTGAGTTTGTTAACTTTCTGAGACAACAGGGTATCCTGGGTATTCACCACAGTTGGAGATTACCTGCTGCAGAGTCTGTCATAGAATCTGACCCCAGGATTGCAGAACAGGCTTACTGCTCAAATCACAGATCTTGTTCAGTCAATTTTCAAAATATAATATGGGTTAAAAGGACAGCGTCGGCACGTATTTTCACCTGTGACGGCATCTGAAGCCCTTCTCTGCTGTCTTGGACTCCTAGTATTTGCACAGCCCTCCCGTTTGTTCATGATGTACGCCACATTCGCCTGCTTGGCTGGCGTGGATGCAAGAACCAGAGTTTAGAACAGAAAGGGGCATTCAAGAGTGAGAAGACCTCCTGACCTATCGTATGCTTGATAGATTAGAGAGACATGAGGGCAAGTTTGCCTGGTCAATAGCTGTATATTACTGCTGAGTTGCTTAACGGCCTTGGTTTTTAATGCCTGTCTCAGTGGCAAAGGTCACACAGGCTCAAAATGTGTGTCCTTAGTGGTTAATGGTGTCACAATAGGTACCCCATTACCAGCTACTGTAAGATAAACTTATTATTTATGAATATTTAAGATTTAATCCATCCTCCCATCCTCTCCTGTTTATAAGTTACTTCTCATTTATCACAATACTGTGATCTATTTCAGCGTACATGGCTGTGCTGACTCTGTGACCACTGAAGTTTATAGGTTAGTGACCTCAAAACTGAGTGTATCACACCTTTCACATTTTATCTGCCTCATTTGTTTGTTCTGCTCACTATAGAAGAGAGAAATGCCCTTAAATAATGTAGCAAATGTCAGTTATGACTTACTTAGTACCTAGTATTACATTTGCTGGATTTAGAAACATTGTATTTTTACTTCTAGGAGAAGCAATCAGAAAGAAAAAGGCAATTTTCTTTTTTAAAAACAAATATTTTGAAATAAAAAATGTAGTAGTTACACCCTCCAGAATAGCTAAGATCAAAAACTCTAGTGACAACGCTTGTTGGAGAGGCTGTGGAGAAAGAGGAACCCTCCTCCATTGCTGGTGGGAATGCAAACTTGTACAACCACTCTGGAAATCAATTTGGCGCTTTCTTA
>JAQQSO010002724.1:0-14139 GCA_028658305.1 Pachyuromys duprasi | reverse complement strand
GTATTCCATTGTGTAAAAGTACCATAATTTCTGTATCCATTCCTCAACTGAGGGACATCTGGGTTGTTTCCAGGTTCTGGCTATTACAAATAAAGCAGCCACGAACATGGTTGAGCAAATGTCCTTGTTGGGTACTTGAGCATCTTTTGGATGTATGCCTAAGAGTGGTATAGCTGGGCCTTGAGGAATCACTATTCCTAATTGTCTAAGAAAGCGCCAAATTGATTTCCAGAGTGGTTGTACAAGTTTGCATTCCCACCAGCAATGGAGGAGGCTTCCTCTTGGCATGGGGCTCTTTATCTAGCAACCTATGGCTTTTAGGAGGAGCAAAATCTCTCTTGTAAGCTAACTCCAAATAAATTCTTCTATATGGAATTTATGTGTGTGTGTGGTGTGTGTGTGGTATGTGTGTGTGTTTGACGCTTATAACATAGTAAGTTCCCAATATGGCTTTTCCTAATATCCTTAGTGCTTATTATCCTTCCCCAACACCACTCCCCCGCCCTCCCCTCCCATCCCACCCCACTTGAACCTCCCTCCTCATTATTTTCCCTTCTCTTGGAAGTTTTAACACAGTTTATAATTTTTATCGCAGCTTATAATTTCAAAAATGTATTACTATCTGAAAATAAAACTATTTGCTTTTTCCTGGCATATACAGCTGTTTCATGGTTATAATAAGGTCTTTTTTTTTTTTTTTTAGCTCTTCATGGCCAAAAAAGAAATTTAGGGTTCGGGCCACAGAAAACTTGCCACTCAGCTGGGTCAGTCTGGGAGTCCTGGGGAGCAGGGAAAGGCCAGCTAGGGAGTGCACTGGGGTTGGAGAATCACCAGGAGTGCGTTTGTCTATCACCATCTTCCAGGGCTGCACCAAGTTCCCTTAGACTGTGCCTACCCACTTTCTGTCTGTTTCCCCCTTCTGACCCGACTGGTAACATTTCACATACTCAGGACAACCCTGCCTCACCATAGTGTAAGCCCTGGATTGAGACACAAAGTGATTTGCTTAGGGACCATCACACTTACCATCTGGATTCTCCAGAACACAGCCATGCTTGATTGGTCCCCATGTACATACCGCCTGGGAGTTTCTGGCAGTAGTGGTAGCCGTACATCAGATGCAGGCAAATCTGTTGAAACCAGTGTGTTAGTGATTCAAGGAGGGGATGTTTGAGTGGCAGCGATGTACAGCAGGTATATACTCACACACACTTGGTGGATGAAGCAAGCTCCAACCAATATATATATATATGTAGATATGTGCATATATACTTATACACATATATGCATATATGCATACACAAATACACACTTTTGGCAGATAAAGCAAAGCTCCAACAACTTTTTTTTCCTCCCACACTTATATATCCCAGAAAAATATTTCAAGCAATACAAAATCACAATGTGGTTACATTCTATTTTTCTTTAAGTGAATGATTGCAATGAGTGTTTATTAAAAAACACGTTTCCCAATGCCCTCAAATGTTTCACATATTGTGGATAAAAAACAAATTGTTCCCAAGAATCCACATATATTTGTAACTAAGCAACTTGTTATACAAAGTGTAAGCAAGCAAGATAGTTTTCTCAGCCAGTTTCTCTTAAAAAGAAAGGATCGATTATTTTATTATTTATCTTACAAAAAAAAATCTCTAGAGAATCACAAATCTAAACTTTTATATAAAAAAACATCAGTCATTTCTACTTTAAATCCTAAGGATGTACATCTACTCATTAACAATTTTTTTATTCAACCATATCAGGAAGCTGAGGGCAAAAATAGGTACAAAAATTTAATTATCACCTTGATCACCGGCCCAGCTTCAGCAAGAAAGGTACATCAGCTAGTAGTAGCCGGGCTACCACTGTTCTTGTTCCCTGACCTCAAAAAACCTGTCACTTGACTATTAGGAGTGTGCTTTTCTGAACTTCAGATTGTTCCCTAAGATTTTCTACATCAAAGCCGCTAGCAAAAACATCTTAACCTAACTTTCCTAACAATCTGCATCTCTAAGTCCGTTCTGAGGTGAAGCACTAATCGCTCTAGCAGCAATGCTTGAAAACGATCAATCACTATTATTGTCAGTGCCAATAACACCACCCAGTGAGGGGCTGGAAACCCCCTTAGATTCTGAGGGGAGTGGGGCCGGCTAGGGCAACGAGCAGAGTGAAACTCCTCCACGGCATGTAGTCCTTGGGGCTCTGCCTCTCTCCAACCTCGTGGTGTGCTACCCGGTGGGCTGAGTTCCAAGAGTCCTAAAGCTGCTTCCTCCTGCATGACCCCCAAAGCAAACCCAGGAGAGAGAAAGTAGCAGGTGGTGTCCTTGAAGCTGGCCAAATAAAAGAAAGGCAGGATTCGATTTAGCAACAACCGTGGGTCCAGCGCTGAGTGAAACGAGGCGCACGGAAAGCAGAGACGCTGTTTTTATACTCTAGACACTGCCAGCCCTCTGCCGCAGGCGGCCTCTGCAGCCAGGGCAGCAGCTGGGACTGCACAACGAGCCGGGGAGGCCAGGCCGCTGAGATGAGCTGCCCTGCGAGCAGCTGTCCTCTAAATATAAGCTCCTTGTTTGTGAGGGATTGCCTTAAATTAGACTGGACGAGAGAGACGGTGTGTACCATAACGGCAGCAGCGCTGGCTCATGCTCCTCTGAGCTCCTTGGAACTGAGGCTGGAGTGACGGCCGGGAATAGGGCCCCAGCAGTCAGCGGTGCAACAGGTGCAGATCTGAGTCCAGAGAATGGAAACTGTGGTTTCCAGTTCTCGTACCTCTTTACAACACACTGCACAAAGACATGCCCGGGTACTTACAGAGAGGGAGATGCTTTATTAGAGGGAAATGCAGAGGTCCCAGGAGGTGAGCCATACTTCCTTGTGGCCTGGCTCCAAGAAATCAGGAGGATAGAGAAGGGATGGGCCAAGGTCGGCAGTGATCTTTCATGAGCCGTTAACATAACACCGGCTCTCCAAAGTTGGCACAGCCCGGGCTTTTCCAAGCATGCCCCCTCCCTGAAAGAAGCCTAGGTCTATACCAAGGCCAGCCAGGCTTTCCACTGTTGCCCTTTCGTCTGGTCATTTCTGGAATTTCTTCCTTCGCTGTGTTTTATTCTCCTGCCTCAGCAGAGCACTTGAGTCTGTCCTGGCAACAAACAGGCGGAGAACTGTTAGTTACTTTTCTTTCTACTGTGACCAAATAGCTACCAAATGCAATTTAAAGAAGAAAGGGTTGATTTAGGCTCATAGTTCGAGGGTACAGTCCATCGAGGTGGGGTAAGGCATGGCGGCCTGAGTGTGAGGCAGAGGGTCACATTGCGCTCACAGTCAGGAAGCAGAGACAGATGGACGCTGGCGCTTTCAGTCTGAGACCCCAACCCATAGCATGGTGCTGCCTGCATTTGATGGGGGGAGTCTTCCCGACTTACCCAGAACTCCCTTGCACGCATGCTCAGAGGTTTGTCTGCTAGGTGACTCCAGGTCCTGTTGAGTTGACAATCAAGGGTAACTATAGCAGGGGCTGTGGCCAGTGGATTTCATGGGCTGAGAGTGGGGACGATGCAGGAAGCTCAGTTTTCTGCGTAGCTTGTCAATTCTTGGTGGTGGGGTAAGGAAGAAGGATGGGCTGACCAAGCATAGGCAAGGGGCCCTGGGAGCACAGGGCCCCCAGAGGGCTGGCGGGACTGTGGTGAGTAGGGTCATAAAGGCAGAGTATTGAAGGGACAATAACGAGGAACCTTGAGTTCTGGCCTCAGAGAGGCTCATCTGTTCATCACTTATTCTATCATTCTCTATCTATCTATCTATCTATCTATCTATCTATCTATCTATCTATCTATCTATCTATCTATCTATCTCTATATATGTTTATCTATATCTAGCTATATCTGTCTGTCTATCCATCCACATCTCTATCTATCTATCTATCTATCTATCTATCTATCTATCTATCTATCTATCTATCTATCTATCTATCTATCTATCTTTTTGAGACAGGGTTTCTCTGCGAATCTCTGGCTGTCCCAGAACTCACTTTGTAGACCAGGCTGGCCTCAAACTTGAAGAGATCCACCTGCCTCTGCCCCCTAAGTGCTGGGATTAAAGGTGTGTGCCACCACATCTGGCTTATCACTTATCCTCAGCACCCACATAGCTCAGGTAGGTTGTGACCTCTTTGCTGAAGGCACATATCAACTTGACTGTGACAACTAGACTCATCCTGCAGGTGAACTGTAGGAGATCTGACAGAGAGGGCCACTGGGCAGCAGCACCCCACTGCCACACCAGGCCTTGACTGTTCTGGGTCTGGTTTCACTTGTCAGAGTGGCCAGTGGGAGAAGTCAGCACCAGGTGCTCACTGATCACAGCATCGTCATGGATACCACCCCTGAATGAGGCTAGTGTTCAGCTCAGGCCTCCAGATTGCAGCCCAGAGGTCAGAGGTCAGTGTGAACTCGGAGCTAGTTTGGCTGGGCGCTTCCTGGTCATGTCTATGAGGTTGCTCATCTTGCTTCTGTCTGAGAACCAGTCTTGGCTGGCTGAGTCCTTGGAGGCCAGGACACACAGGCTTCTTCATTCGGAGTCATCCATCTGCTCTCCGGCTCAGCCTGAAGATCTTCCAAATCACAGAGCCCACTGAGGTTTCCTGTGCCGCGTCCTCTGTCTCCCTGTGCTTCTAGCGGGCTTCTCTCTCACTTGGCTGCAGCCCTTGGATGCCCACTGAGCCCCGTAGAAGGACAGAGTCCCGTAATTACATGTGTGTATCCCGAATCACACCTTTGCGCCCTCTAGGTTTTCTAGCAGCTGGTTTGTGTCCCCGCTTTCTTTTCCTGTTCTGCAAAGCTGTTTGCAGTGTCACCACCAGTGAGCAGACGTCTATAGCACGGTCACCAAGTCAGTGCAGTGACAATCCCAGTTCCTGCCTGGGGAGGGGGTCACCAGGTCGCTGCCACCCCTGAGGCATTTCCTGCCCTCCTCCCCCCATGTCAGAAGGCCACCATACTCCTTGGAGGCATTTCCTTTGGCGTGGCTTCTGGTACACTATACTAGGATGTCATTGTCAGGAGGAAAGCCTTGTCTCATTTCAAGAGACCCACTTTTAAAGAGTGGGTCCCGCTACCTGGCACCACCCTGCTGAGGCTGGACAGCTGGGCCACCTTGGTTTCACAGAGGTCAGGAGTCCCATGGACTTCAGGTTTGTGCTTGGCAACAGGATGGGTTTCTTCTAGAGTTCTAGCACGGAGCTCGGCACACACTGTGTTTCTCTCCTTGAGCTAGGAACAGCTTCAAAGCTGTGCTGACCACTCACCTCTGTCAGAGCTCGTGGCTGATGTCATTGGGATGAGAGCCATTCACGCCATCTCACTCTGTCTGTGGGAAAGCCAGGGCCCCAGTGTCTCTTTGCTCCTTCTTTGCCCTTCTTGGCTGCATTTAACCAGTCCCTCTTGATGGCTTAGTGCCAATCCTTTGGTCTGGGAGTGTAAGTCACATCCAAGCTCATAGACTGCATGGTGGCCGGCCTCCACCTCTGGTTATAGCATTTTGAGTTTCTGTCAACTATAACATAGACAGGAATGGTCAGTGGGCACTTGGGGGAAGGGCTCCTGGGTCCATTTCTAGGGAAAGCCAACAGGCCAGCTGAGTTGGCATAATCTATGGTGGGTCATTCATTGGCTTGATCTTGGCCCCTCCCCTCTGCCTTTGTTTACTCCCCTGTAAGTAGTGAATAGAGTTTTCCTGCAGGGCTGTGGTGCAGTAAAGTGGAAAGCTGCTTAGGAAGTCCCAAACACAAACTCATATGAAACAGCAGCTTCACGTGACTCTGCTCCCAGGCGATTTTTAACCAGAATTCCAAAGCGGGACTCTAAGGTCAGAAGTCAGTGCAGCCGGGGCTCTTTGGGTTGAAGGCTCCTTGAACCCTCTAGGGTATCTCTGTGAACCTGACACACTGTTTCTGTGTGCGGCTGGGTCAGTCCTTGGAGGTTAGGACACAGGACTTTGTGTGGATTTGTCCCCTCTGATTCAGACTGGTGGATTTCCAATCCACAGAACCCACAGAGGTTTCCTGAGCCTCACCTTCTGTCCCCTTGCCTTTCCAATGGGCTTCTCTCTCCGTCAGCTTTAGCTTCCTGATGTCTAGCGAAGCCCTAACATAGTTCCTGATCAAAAAGGCCCGCAGCAGGCAACCCACGAAGGCATTTATCACCCAAGAGTTTGACCCCTCTGTTGCCTTTTGTGTTAAGTCACCAGTGAGCCCTGAGCCAACTCTGTACATTTTTCAGAATAGGAGGTGGTTTGGGGATTCTTTTTGAGGGCTCAGCCTGCCTAGCAGACTGTGGCTGAGAGGTGCAGGCTCTTGCCTCGGTGGGGCCAGAACAACGGTGACGCCATCTGTCACCACCATTCATAAGGTCTTCAGCAATTGTCCTTCCTTTTACTCTTTATAATCCACCCCCCCCTTTTTTTTTTTTTTGCTGTGTGCGAAAGTGTATGTGTGTGTATGTGTTCACTTGTGTAAGGAAGCCATACATGTGCAGGTGAGGCCTTGCTGTCCAACTATTTTTGACAGGGTCTCTTGGTTGTTCGCTACACTTCGTGCCAGGCTATCTGGGCCTCTGTCCTTTATCTTGTCTTAGCAGCGCCATGACTACAGACGTGCACTACCACACCCAGCTTTATACGAACAGTAGGGATTCGAACCCTGGTCTTCGTGCTTGCACAGCGAGTCCTTTAGCCACCACGGCATCTCCTTAGTTCCCCTTTCCCCTTTGTCCTTTAAGGAACTGTTACTGAGGTTTCTGACTGAAGTGGGATAAGACTCCATCCTGCCCTCTGGCGAGGAGAGTCGAGCAGTCAGGCTGTACACAGGAAGTGAGCCTCGAAAGCCTTGATTGGACCGTAGATCTTCCGGTGAGCTGTCGCAGAGGAGAATGGGGCAGGGACGGGAACTACCTCCACTCATCAGAGCACAGGCTGGTGTGTGCTTCTGGCGCAGAATCAGTCTCAGTAGATGTGGCAGGAACTGTTGGTTGCCACCCGGGCTTACTCCCTTCTTCCTTAGACAGAACTCTAGCTTTAGGTAAGGCCACTGGGAACCCTGGTTTCCACAGGAGCTGGGCAGAGCCCTGGAAGAGGCGCTGGCCAACTGTAGATAGCAAGGCTGTTGTGTGGATCTGCAGGGAAGGGTGCCGTGACTCTGTGGGGACATTTGTTGTGCCTCTGGACTCTAATGGGGAGGTGCAGCTTGTCACTCTAGAAGCCTTCCTGACTCCAGTGTGAGTCCCAGGGCAGGGTGTGCTGGGACGGTTAGATGAAGTATGGATCTTGGCTTTTTTAATTCTTTTGAGTTGTAGATTCACATAGTTTATAAGAACCAATACAGTTATGTGAAGTACCATTGAGAGGGTCTCATCTCCCAAAATTACAGGAGTTGCCACAGCCAGGATTTTCACTTTGCTGTGTTTAAGATCTCTTACGTTGGGCTGGAGAGACGGCTCAGTGGTTAAGAGTACTGACTGCTCTTCTAGAGGACCTGGACTCAACTCCCAGCACCCACGTGGCAGTAACAACCTTCTGTAACTCCAGTTCCAGGGCATCCGGCGTCCTGTTCCCGCAGGAGGTGCACCAAAACGAGGGCAAAAACATTCAAGCACATCATTTTTTAACTGAAAAAAAAAATCACCCTGTTGTGTTTTCATTGCCATACTCATTTCCCTCTGGCCCCTACAGCCTCCTTGGCCTCCTAAGGCCAGAATCTTGATGACAGTGGCGTGCCATCCCAGACCTAGGCCATTTATGGAAACAGGAACATCTATATTAATTAAATCATGTCATTTTAAAAATGTGGTGTAGCCAAACCCCACCCTGAATGAGGACAGGAGAAGTTCAGAAAAGGAAGCCAGAAGGTGGTTTCTATCTCCGAGCACAGGAAGGACTCGTGGAAGTGGCTTCAAAGAGGCCAGTACCTCAGCTAAACCAAGAAGGATGAAGGCTGCTGCTTTCACACTCAGTCGCGCTCGTGACTAACAGGACCGCGGCTTCCTTGAGGCACATCTGCTTTCATTCCTTATCTCACTGAAGGGTCATGTGTAATGTACGTGAAGCAATTCTGGCTGCCACAAATGTTTGCAGGCACTGGGTGCACCCCATCATGTGTGTGTGTGTGTGTGTGTGTGTGATTTATGGAAGTGACAGAACTTCTTTGTGGGACATTTTTGCTTGGTTTAAAAAGATAGATAATAGTTTATTAATTCTTTGAGGGTTTCATACATATTCACTGTCACTTGTCCCTCAGCTCCTCCCAGATCCATCCCAGTCTCCTACCTACTCCTGTCCTTTTGTCTTTTTTTTTTTTTCTAATTTATTTATAACCCATGACGTCTAATTTTTGCTGTTCCTAAACTCGTGTGTGGTGACATCCATTGGAGTGTGGTTTACCTACCAGGGGCTATGCCCTTCAAAGAAAACTGACTGACCTTCCCTTCTCCAGAAGCCCTCAAATGCTAATAACTCCTCAGTTAGAGGCCCTTCCGACTCTGGGCTGGAGGGTTGACTGGCTTGATCTTGTGCAGGTCTTGTGGCAGCAACAGCAGCTGCTGTGAGCTCATGGAGTCCAGAAGACACTGTTCTGTCAGGTCCTCCCTTACTTGTGGCTCCTGCCCTTCTTCCAGTCCCTCTCTGTCAGTGGTCCCTGAACCTCAAGGGAGAGCGTGATGAGCACGTTCCATTTGTGGCCGAATCACTCCATAAAAACGTATTCTCTTTGCTCTGGCCAGATGTGAGCTTCCTTGTCAACTACCGAGTGCTGATCAAGGAAGCTTCTCAGATGAGGTCTCAGAGCTGCACTACGGGTATAATGATGTGAATTTCAGGGGAGTTTGATACTAGGTACACTTATCAATATAACAGGAGTAGGTTCACCCTAAGCCTATGAGCCACTCAGCCATGACTTCTTGGCCAGATTCCCAGGACCAAGCATGTATTTCCTCCCGTAGAGAGGACCTTAAATCCAAATAGAGATTAGTTACGCCCACAACAATTGTGCCACCCATGGCCATATCTTGCCATGCCGGCTTTTATTGTAGCGTAGAAGATGCACAGCTGGATAAGAATGTTGTTGATTGTAGCCTAAGCTGCCTTTGAACTGTCAGTTCTCCTGCCTTGGCCTCCTGAGCACTGGGATTTCAGGTGGATGCCAGTCGCCATGCCTGGCTCTCTTAGGGATTTTAGTAGTGGGGGGGATATAACTGGACATTCAGAGATGTTCTCAGATGGCAGGAATGTGCCATGCCTGCTAGGACACGCAGAGTTTTGGGGTTTTTTTTGGGGGTGTGTGTGTTTCAGCTGCCTTCTCACACTGTGCTTCCCTTTCCAGGGGCTGGTGTCAGAGAGGATGTGTTTCTCATTTGGAGAGAAATGGAGGAAGCCTGCAGCTTACTGTCTCAGTTCCGAAGGCTGGTGGACAAGCCTACGTCTCAGTTGAAAGGGGCCTCGACGAACTGCAGTAGGTGCTGTTTATATACTAAAGTCTGTCGTGCAAACGAGTCAGGGATATTGGTGGCTGGGGATGGAGGTGGGTGGGGGGTTGGAGTTCCATGCTTCTAAATGGAAGAACTCCTTAGCTCAGTTCTGAGATGTAGCTAGGGAGAGTCTCTCTCTCTCTCTTTCTCTCTCTCTCTCTGTTTGTGTGTATATGTGTATGCAGATATGTATACACATATGCATGTATCCATTCTCAAAGAAGAACCAGAGCCGGACAGTATTTGAAGCTATAAAGGCAGATTTTTCAGGAACTGCATATAGCAAGAGGAGGAACCAAGGCTTGATACAGAGCCGGGCTCAGTTCTGAACACAGCACAGACATCTACATGGTTGGGCAGAGGGACATCTGTGAATGGAAAATTGCTGAGAGGAGGATATGATGACTAAGGAGGCTTCTGTCTGGACAGACACAACAGGATTCTTGCTGAAGGCCAGACCAGATATCCCCAGGGGTGGTGAGCATGAGACATTCCATTGAGATATTGAATTTGATCATTTATCCATTGAGGGGTATTCTGGTTGTAACGTTTTATTTGTGCTGGGTATGCAGAGCTGAACACGAAAGTCCAAAAACTAAGGATATTTGAAAAGAAGATGCAGAGAAGCCTAACTCTTAGTGTGTGTCAAGCTTAGTCAAGGGGGAAATCTTCCAAGAGGAATATGGGTTATTATTTTGCTTCATTTTGTTTTTGAGACAGTGTCTTTCTACACAGCCCCGGCTGCTCTGGAACTCATTATATAGACCAGGCTGGCTTCAAACTCACAGAGATCTGCTTGACTCTGCCTCCCAAGTGCACTACTACTCCATAGACTCATGTGTTATTTTCACAGGGACCATGAGGGAAGGCAGGAATGGGTCTGCTAGACCTAGCCTTGTTTGCAGACTGACTCACACCCAAACTGACTGTGGCTGGCCACTGGCCACTGGCCACTCACCCTCACGTAGCTGCAAGGAAGGCTGCCTTCACTGCAGTTCTCGCCAAAGGCCGCTGCTCTTCTCTGAGACTCGGGAACTTCACTGTTGAATGTAGACACAGGCCAGGCAAGAAGCCTAGAAGATGTGTTTGCAAGGGATAGGTTTTGTGCTATCAGCATTAAAAAAATTAAGAAAATGTACTTGCATTTCTGTCTTTAGAGACCTTTTATGCTCTGACAGCAATGACAGCTGTTCCCTGAGTTTATAGGAGTAGGGTTAACTCAAAGGCAGCTGCCTTGCCAGAGGCTCACACCAACGATGGGTGACAGTTCATCAAAGCTGGAACCCCAAGCTCTCTACTCAGCTTGCAGGTAGCTCTTCCAATCTGAGAACCTCCTCCAGACAGCTTGGTTGGGCTGAGCTTCTCCCCAGCAGGCCTTGCTGTTTATGGGCTTTTATAGCCTTGGGGATGAAGAGGCCTTGTGTATCTGGTAAGTTTTAGGGCCCCCCTGAGACTTATGAATTGTTTGCTTTCCCAGTCTTAAAGCCCCTCCTCCCTTTAGAATTCTCCTCCCCCGGTCTTAAGGATCTTTCCCCTGCACAGGATGCTTCAGTCTGGAGGAAACTGCCACACTTCAGTGGTTGACAGCAAATATCTAGTGAGCATCCAGCGTGCGCCAGGCGCTGCCCCAATGGGCTATACTTGTGCTTGGGTTATTTTATCTTTTTAAAAAAAAACCCTCTAGATGAATTACTGTTCTTATCTTCATTTGGTAGGCAATGAAACTGAGGCACAGAGGGTTCTGTACATGGCCAGTGATCACACAGCCAGTCGAGCAGGGTCTTTCTAGCCCTGCTGTCTTTATTAAGTTAGCAGCAATGCTGCACCCACCTGAAGCATGGCTGCCCCAGTTACGGCCAGACCTGTCCTAGTCTAAAACGATGAGAAGGCTGGCTGGTGTCTAACAGAGAAGCAAGCTCCGTGAAAAACAAGGAGATGACAAGAAGTATTGTTTGTAATGAATGGCTGGAGTTTTGTGGCAAGAAAGACCTACTTAAAAATCCTTTCCAGGTTAGCCCGGGTCATTTTCTTTCAGCCTTAGTTTGCTCTTCTGTAAAATGAATAGACTATCAGTCTGGGAGTTTATTGCAGACATTAAGTAAAAGGATGAATGATCAACACCAAGCAGGTCCTCACTTTCTCCTTTGACCTTAAGGGAACTAGTGCATCAATCCTCTGAATTCTTAAGTGAGCAGAGGATCTGGTTTCTTTGAGGATGAAGTAATAACGGTAGCTAGCCTCATGAGTCAGGCGCCATTGCGGGCTCCACATAAGAATCTCCCTCTCCAGCTGCTCCCGCAGGCTTCCGAGAGGTTCTGCAACATTGCCTTGGGTTAAGTGACTTGCTCAAGGTGACGTTGCTAGTAAGTGACAACTCCTGGATCGGGAAGCTGTCCATCTTTTTGAGGTCTGCATCCTTCTGCTGCGCATCATTTGGTCCACACAATGGCGCTGGAGCAGGCTCTGAAATCTGTGAAGGCTACGGTGTCTCTCTGTATTTTCCCTGTCATAGAGCCATTGTGAACACATTAAAAAATATATATGCTGTACACACACACATACCACACAATTAAAACAAAAAGAGAATGAGCTGTGGGTCTGAAAGTTGATAATGGTCTATAATACCTTTTATTTCAACCTAACATATTCATATCCCCCAAAGAAAGTAACTCCAAGCAGCATTAAAAAAAAATACTCCAGATGTACTATTTATGTTTTAAAGGGGAAGTTTGATCAAGAACATTCCTCCATAGGGTAGTCACCCAAGCCTTTACCTTAATTTGACTCCAGCATCTACACGGAGAATATCCGACTACCCCTTTCCTCAGGCAGTGGTCAGTGAGGGGCGAAGACCCTGCGTCTGCTCTGAAGGAAGGCAGCAACCATTCTGCAGCTTGACTGCTCACGGCCTGAAGGCTGAAGGAGATGGTGGGGAGGGTGCATGGGAAAGGGGAAGGCTAAAGGCTAGACCTGTCACTTGGGTAGACTGCAGATGAACTAGACAGAGGGTGTCTGGAGAGAGCTGTCCTCATATCCCTGTCACTGAGTCACTCCCACACCCACCTCTCCCTGCTGGCTGGCGATTAGGGATCAGTCGGCACACGTAACCGTGGGCCGGGAGCGACACTATCTGGCTGAGGTGATGAATTAGCCTGCTGCCTGGGGCAAGAAGGCAGTAAAGCTCATGTTAGGAATTAACTTGCTTTAATCCCAAGACCAGGACATAAAATTTCCTTAAGGAAAAAAAAAATCACTGACCTCCCCGATATATACAAAACAGGGTAAAGACAGTGGACATCCAACAAGCCACAGGACAGAAAGGGGGCATGCCGTTGCTCTTCTGGTTGATTGCCCTGCAGGCCATGGGGCATGGAGGAAGAAGCCAAGGGGAGCTTGTCAAAACGTGCTAAATTTGGGGAGACAGAGCCAAGAAGGGGGCAGCTGCGGCTCACAGCACAACATGCCAGAATGGGAAGAAACACAAGCGAAAAGACAAGCAGAGGGCCACCCTTGAGAATTCATCTGACTACTGAGCAGTTCACACAGGTAGGACAGTTGTCAGGCAGGTGGGGCCTACAGGAAGGAATCAGAGAAACAAAAGAAAATGCTCACACAGCCTCGGGGAGAAGAGTCAGAGAACTTTGTAACTTAGGGGGTTGTTAAGACTACCTGGGAAGGTCTTAACCTCAGTGGTGAGGAAGGATGAGGCCCACGTGGAGGGTCAAAGTGAGACATGGAAAAAGCCAAACTGTTTCCAGGTAAAACAACTCCATCTCACAACAGAGCTCAGAACCACACAGCACAGGTCCGTCCAGCACACACCGAGTTATGATCCACAGTGCTCAACATTCAATCAGAGATTATAATGCACGAAAAGGAGCAAGAAAAGGTGACCTTTAATGAGAAAAAACCAAAAACCAGCCAAAATGGACAGGGAGAGTCAGGATGACAGGGCAGCCCAGAGAGATGCTCCCCCGTGCCCCTTACTGCTGCCGCCAGACTGGCAGCGGGGACATTTTCGTAACTGATAAACCAGGGTCCAGCTTCCTGCGGACAGCCCTTTCCCTAAGCAGGGAGGCCTGGGATGTAGGGGAGAGCTAGCCCAGCAAGCTAGAGAACGTGAGCCAGGAAGTGGCGCTCCTCTGCGCCTGCTGCTGCAGCTCCTGCCTTCAGGCGTTCAGGCTCCTGTCCTGCCTTCCATTGAAAATGGACCATGGTGTGGAAATACATAGGCCAAATAAATGCTCTCCTGCCCCTTAAGTTGCTTTGGCCAATGTTTTATCGCAGCAATAGCAAAGAACACTAGGTCACCCGGCCTTCATCAGCGCTCTTCGCTTCTAAGCCTCTCTGGTTGGTGGAGGGAGAAAGAACAAAGCCCACGCCTTAGCCCTGAAACTCCGTAACAGATCTCCATGGGGAAACCGTGTTGGGCTAGCTTTGGGAGACCAACCGCTGGGCCACCACCTGTTGAACGGGCACCTGGAACTGTGTTGGGCCAGGTGTCTGACTGCTTCCATCATTCCTACCTTAACCCCAGCTGCAGAGCAAGGGGTAAGGCTTAGCTCACCATGGGGAAGGACCAGGTGTAGTGAGAATTCCCAAATTTTGGTTTCTTTTTTTTTTTTTT
>JAQQSO010002723.1:0-14141 GCA_028658305.1 Pachyuromys duprasi | reverse complement strand
CAGGGATGCAAAGTACCTAACCTGTGATTGATATAAAAATAAATAAATTAATTTTAAAAAGTCCCATGTTATTTATTCTTTTTCTTTTTCTATTATTATTATTATTATTATTATTAACACTTTACTTACTTTGTATCCCTGTTGTAGCCTCTTCCGTAATCTCTTCCTGGTCTTACCCTCCCTCCCTATTCTGTCCCTACTGTCTGACCCTAGCCTATCAAATCCCATCAGGACTGCCTGAATCCTCTTCCTCTATGGGTAGGATAGGTCACCCACCAGGGAGAAATGATCCAGGATCAGGCAACCAAGTTCATGTCAGAGTCTGTCTCTTCTTTCCTTACCAGAGACCGGAGACTGAGATGCCTATGTGCTACCTTTGAGCAGGAGGCCTAGTTCATCTCTATGTATGGTCTTTGGTTGAAGCATCAGTCTCTGCTGTATCTCCTGGACGATGTCTTTTTTGGTCAATGTTACTCTCCTTGTGTGGCTCCTGTCCCCTCTGTATTCTTTTATATTCTCCTTTTAAAAGGCATCCTGTGCTCTGTCCAAAGTGTGAAGTCTCTGAATCTGCTTTGATCTACTGCTGGTTTCAGTCTTTCTAGAGGACATTTGTGGTAGGCTCCAGTCCTGTTCTCTCTCTTTTACTGCTTTTGGGGTTTAACCTATTTTCTCTCCTGAATGAGAATTAAGCCTTTCCTTGGACCCTCTTTGTTGACTAGCTTCTTTAGATCTGTAAGTTTAAGGATATTTACCCTATATTATATGGCTAATATCCACTTCTAAGTAAGTATATACCATGTATGTCTTTCTGCTTCTGGATTACCTCATTCAGGATGCTCTTTTCTAGTGCCATCCATTTGCTTGCAAATTTCATGATTTCCTTGTTTTCAATAGCTGAGTAATATTCCAATGTGTAAATATCCCATAATTTCTACATCCATTCCTCAGTTGTGGGACATCTAGGTGGATTCCAGATTCTGGTTATTACAAAGAAAGATCCTATGAACACAGTTGAGCAAATGTCCGTGTTGTATGCTTGAGCATCTTTCAGATAAATGCCCAAGAGTGGGTCTTGAGGAAGCACTATTCCAGTTTTCTGAGAAAGCGCCAGATTGATTTCCAAAAGTTTATATTCCCGTCTGCATTGAAGGAGGGTTCCCCTTTCTCCACATCTTACCTAGCATGTGTTGTCACTTGAGTTTATGATCTCAGCCATTCTGATGGGTGTTAAGATGGAATCTCAGAATCTTTTTGATTTGAATTTCCCTTGATTACAAAGGATTTTGAGCATTTCTTTAAGTGTTATACTGCCATTTATTATTCCTCCTTTGAGAATTCTCTTTTACTTTCTACGTTATTTGTTTTGTTGGTGTTTAATTTCTTGAGTTCTTTATATATTGTGGATATAAGCCATCAGTCAAATGTAGGGTTGGTGAAGATCATTCCCCACTCTGTAGGCTGTTGTGTGGTTGACCATATCCTTTCCTTTACAGAAGATTTTCAATTTCTTTAGATCCCAATTATTAATTGTTGATATTAGAGCCTGAGCTCTTGGAGTTCTGTCCAGGGAGATATCTCCTGTGCTGTTCAGTTCAAGACTCTTCCCTACTTTTTCTTTTAACAGATTTAGTGTGTCTGGTTTTATGTTGAGGTCTTTGATCCACTTAGACTTTACCTTTGTTCAGGGTAACGAGTATGGATCTATTCCCATTTTTCTACATGGAGACATCCAGTTAAACCAGCATCATTTTTTGAAGATATTATATTTTTTCACTGTATGTTTTTGGCTTCTTTGTCAAAAATCAATTACCTATATGTGTGGGGGTTTATTTCTGGATCTTCAGTTCGATTTCTTTGATCCTTCAGTCTGTTTCTATGCCTGAAGTATGCCATTCTTATTACTGTTGCTATATAGCACAACTTGAGGTCAAAGATGGAGTACCTCCAGAAGTTCTCATATTGTACAGGATGGTTTTAGTTATTCTGGATTTTCTGTTTTTCCATATGAAGTTGAGAATTATTATTTCAAAATAAGTAAAGAATTGTGTTGTATCTTTAACATTTTTATTTTATATTAATCACAGGTTATGTGCTTTGTATCCCAGCCATAGTCCCCTCCCACATTCCCTCCCTATGCCATCCTTCCCTCCCTCATCTCCTCCATGCCCCTTTCCAAGTCCACTGATAAGGGAGGACCTCCTCCCCTTCCATCTAACTCTAGCTTATCAGGTCTCTTCAGGAATGGCTGCAATGTCCCCTTCTGTGGCCTAGCAAGGCTGCTCCTACCTCAGGGGGTGGGGAGGTTGAAGAGCCAGCCATTGAGTTCATGTCCAAAATAGTCTCTGTTCCCCTTACTAGTGTACCCACTTGGATATTGAGCTACCATTTGCTACATTCAAGCAGGGTTTCTAAGTTATATCCATACATGGTCCTTGGTTGGAGAGACAGTCTCATAAAAGACCCCTGTGCCCTAATCTATTTGGACCTTGCAGAGCTCCTGTCCTCTCCAGGTAATACTAACTCCCCCTTCTTTCATATGATTCCCTGCACTCTGCCAAAGGGTTGCTTATGTTTCTTAATATTTGTTTTGATGCCGTGCTAGGTAGAGTCTTTCTGAGGCCCTCTGTGGTAGGTTCTTGTCCTGCTACTTCTTTTTTCCTAAATCTAATGTCCATTCCATTTGCCTTTCTAAGAGAGGATTAATCCTCTTACCCCAGGTCCTCTTTCTTGTTTATCTTCTTTAGGTGTACAGATTTCAGTATGTTTATCCTATCTTATAGGTCTATATAAGTGAGTATCTACCATGTGTGTCTTTCTGCTCCTGGAATACCTCACTCAGGATGATCATTTCCAGGTCCCACCATTTGCCTGCAAACTTCATGATTTCCTCATTTTTAATTGCTGAGTAGCATTCCATTGTGTAAAAGTACCACAATTTCTGTATCCATTCCTTGACTGAGGGACATTTGGGTTGTTGCCAGGCTCTGACTATTACGAATAAAGCAGCTATGAACATAGTTGAGCAAATGTCCTTGTTGTGTACTTGAACATCTTTTGGATATATGCCTAGGAGTGGTATAGCTGAATCTTGAGGAATCACTATTTTTAATTGTCTAAAAAAAATGACAAATTGATTTCCAGAGTGGTTGTACAAGTTTACATTCCCACCAGCAATGGGGGAGGGTTCCTCTTTGTCCAGCATGTGTTATCACTTGAGTTTTTGATCTTAGCCATTCTGACAGGTGTAAGGTGAAATCTCAGGGTCATTTTGATTTGCGTCTCCCTGATGGCTAAGGATGTTGAGCATTTCTTTAAGTGTCTTCCTGCCATTCTATAGTCCTCTACAGAGAGTTCTCTGTTTATCTCCATACCCCATTTTTTACTTGGATTACTTGATTTCTTTCTTTTTAACTTCTTGAATTCTTTATATATACAGGATATTAGCCCTCTGTCAGATATAGGGTTGGTGAAGATCTTTTCCCAGTCTGTAGGCTGTCGTTTTGTTTTCATGACAGTGTCTTTTGCTTTACAGAAGCTTTTCATTTTCATGAGGTCCCATTTATTGATTGTTGTTCTTAGAGCCTGTGCTGTTGGTGTGCTGTTCAGGAAGTAGTCTCCTGTGCCAATGAGTTCTAGGGAAGAATTGTGTTGTTATTTTGCATTTGATGGGAAATGCATTGAATCTGTAGATTGGTTTCATTTAATTCAGTTTTTATTTTTATATTAATTACAATTTATTCACTTTGTATCCCAGCTGTAGACCCCTCCCACATTTCCTCCCAATCCCATCCTCCCTCCCTTATCCCCTGGCATTCCACTCTCCAAGTCCACTGATAGGGGAGGTCCTTCTCCCCTTCCATCTGACCATAGCTTATCAGCTCTCATCAGGATTGGCTTCATTGCCAGGCTAAAGAAGAGGACAAGGTAGATAGGTTTTTGCAGGACAACAATTTTTAATATGTTAATCCTATGTATCCATGAGCATAGGAGACCTTTCTTCAATTTCTTTCTTCAGAGACATGAAGTCTTTTTCATACATGTCTTTCACTTGCTTGGGTAGAGTTAAACCAGGGTACTTTATGTTATTTGTGGCTATTGTGAAGGGTTTTGTTTCCCTAATTACTTTCTCAATCTTTTTGTCTTTTGTCTGCAGAAGGGTTATTGATTTTCTTTTTTGGAGCATACTATCATACCATCTGCGAATAGTGATACTTTGACATCTTGCTTTCTGATTTTTATCCCCTTTATTTCCTCTCGTTGTCTTATTGCACTAAAGAAGACTTAAAGTACTATGTTGAAGAGATACAGAGAGATTGAGCAGCCTTGTCTTGTCCCTGATTTCAGTGGGATTGATTTTAGTTTCTCTCCACCTAGTTTGATGTAGGCTACAAGCTTGCTGTAAATTGCCCTTACTATGTTTAGGTATGTTCCTTGTATCCCTGATCTCTTCTAAACTTTAAACATGAACTAATGTTAGATTTTGTCAAATGCTATGTCAGTATCAAAGTAGATAAGCATATGGTATTTTTCTTCCATTATTTTAATATGGTGGACTACATTGATGGATTTCCTATATATTGAACCATCCTTTCATACATGGGATGAAGTCAACTTGGTCGTGGTAGATGAAATATTTGATGTGTTCTTGGATTTGGTTTGTTAGACTTTTCTAATATAAGTTTTTTATTTATTACAATTTATTTACTTTGTATACAAGCTGTAGCCCCACCCTCATTTCCTCTCAATTCCACCTTCTGTCCTTCCTTCATCTCCTCCCATGCCCCTTTCCCTGTCCACTGATAGGGGAGAACCTCCCTTCCATCTGGCCCTAGTCTGTCAGGTCTCCTTAGGACTGTCTTCCTCTGTGGCCTAGACAGGCTGCTCCCCCTCAGGGGGATGTGATCAAAGAGCCAACCACTGAGCTCATGTCAGAGACAGTCCCTGTTCCCCTTACTAGTGAATACTGAGCTGTCATGGCTACCTCTGTGCTGGGGTCCAGGTTATCTCCATGAATGGTCCTTGGTTGAAGTATCAGTCTCAGAAAAGAACCCTATGCCCAGATTTTTTGGTTCTGTTGTTCTCCTTGTGGAGCTCCAGAGCTTTCCATGTCTTTCTATCTCTCCGTTCTTTCATAAGGTTTCCTGCACTCTGCCCAAAGTTTGGTTTTAAGTCTCAGCATCCTCTTTAATACCCTGCAGGGTACAGTCTTTCAGAGGCCTTCTGTTGTAGGCTCCTGTCTTGTCCCTTATTTTCACCTTCTTCCAATGTCTATCTCATTTGTCTTTCTGAATGAAAATTGAGCATCTTACTAGGGTCCTCCTTCTTGCTTATCCTCTTTAGGTATACAGATTTTAGTATGATTATCTTGTATTTTATGGCTAATATCCACTTATAAGTGAGTGTATACCATGTATGTCTTTCTGCTTCAGGGATTCCTCACTAAGGATGATCTTTTCTAGGTCCCACCATTTACCTGCAAACTTCATGATTTCCTTGTTTTTAATTGCTGAGTAGTATTCCATTGTGTAAATGTACAATAATTTATTAGCCATTCCTCAGTTGAGTTGAATCTGGGTTGTTTCCAGATTCAGGCTATTATAGATAGTGCTGTTATGAACATGGGTGAGAGACTGCCTTTGTTGTATACTTAAGCACCTTTGGATATATGCCTAGGAGTGGTATAGCTGGATCTTGAGGTAGCACTATTCCTAATTATCTGAGAAAGTGTCAAATTGATTTCCAAAGTGGTTGTACAAGTTTATATTCCCATCAGCAATGGAGGAGGGTTCTCCTTTCTCCACATCCTCTCCAGCATGTATTATCACTTTAGTTTTTGATCTTAGCCATTCTGATGGGTGTAAGGTGAAATATTGGGGTTGTTTTGATTTGCATTTCTCTGATGGCTAAGGATGTTGAGCCTTTTCCTAAGTGTTTCTCTGCCATTCGATGTTCCTCTATTGAGAATTCTCTCTTAAGCTCTGCACTCCATTTTTTAATTGGATTATTTGATTTGGTGTTGTTTAACTTCTTGTGTTCTTTTTATATTCTGGATATTAGCCCTCTGTCAGATATAGGGTTGGTGAAATTCCTTTCCCAGTCTTTATGTTGTCCTTTTGTTCTGATGACAGTGTCCTCTGCTTTAGAGAAGCTTTTTCAATTTTATGATGTTCTATTTATTGATTGTTGAACTTTCAGTTGGTACTGTTGGTTTTCTGTTCAGGAAGTTGTCTCCTGTGCTAATGAGCTCAAGGCTCTTCCCCACTTTTTCTTCTAACAGGTTTAGTGTGCCTGGTTTTATGTTTCGGTTTTTGATCCACTTGAAGTTTAGTTTTGTGCAGGGTGATAAGTATGGATCTATTTGCATTTTTCTACATGTAGATATTCAGTTAGACAAGCTAAGAAGAAATTAGGGAAACATAATAATTGCTACAGAAGACATAAAGGACCTTGGTGTAACTCTAACCAAGGAAGTCAAAGACTTGTATGAAAAAAAAAAAAAACTTCAAGTCTCTGAAGAAAGATATCAGAAGATGGAAAAATCTCCCATGCTCATGGCTTGGCAGAATTAACATAGTAAAAATGGTCATCTCACCAAAACCAATCTATAGATTCAATGCAATTCCCATGAAGAAACCAAAGCAATTCTTTACTGACCTTGAATGAACAATTCTCAACTTTATATGGAATATCAAGAAACCCAGAATTGCTAAAACAATACTCCACAAAACAAACAAACAAACAAAAAACGATCTGGTGAGGTCTCCGTCCCTGATTTCAAGCTGTAATATAGAGGAAAAGCAATAAGAACTGTATGGCACTAGCATAGAAACAGGCCGGTGGATCAATGAAATTGAATAGAAGACCCAGAAACGAGCCCACACACTTATGGACACCTGATCTTCGACAATGATGCCAAAAACATGCAATGGAAAAAAGATAGCATCTTCAACAAATGGTGCTGGTCTAATTGGATATCTACTTGTTACTCTTTTTTTTTTTTAATCTGCTTTGATTTTTTTATTTATTTATTACAGTTTATTCACTTTGTATCCCAGCTCTAGTCCCCTTCCCCCATCTCCTCCCTATTGCACCCTCCCTCCTTCTTCTTTTCCTCTGCCCCCCCCACCCATCCCCAATCCGATGATAGGGTAGGTCTTCATCCCTTTCCATCTGACCATGGTCTCTCAGGTCTCATCTGGACTGGTTTCTTTGTCTTCCTCTGTGGACTGGTAAGGCTGTCCCCCCTCAGGTGGAGGTGATCAAAGAGCTAGCCGATGAGTTCCTGTACGGAGATGGTCCCTAGTCCTATTATTGAGGAACCCTCTTGGATACTGAACTGCTTTGGGCTACTTCTGTGCAGGGGTTCTACGTTATCTCCATTAATGGTCCTTGTTTTGGAATATCAGTCTCATAAAAGACACCCTATGCCCCGATTTTTTGATTCTGTTGCTCCCCTTGTGGAGCTCCTGTTCCCTCCAGGTCTTTCTCTCTCCCCCTTTTTTCATAAGATTCATTGCACTCTGCCCAAAGTTTGGCTATGCATCACAGCATGTTTTGATACCCTGCTGGGTGGAGTCTTTCAGAGGATCTCCATGATAGGCTCCTGTCCTGTTCCAGGTTTTCTCCCTTCTGATGTCCATTTCATTTCCCTTTCTGAATGAAGATTGAGCAGCCTCCTTATTGATAAGCTTCCTTGGGTGTACAGATTTTATTGACTATTTTTGCAACAATGTTTATAAGACAGATTGCTTTAAAGTTTTCTTTGTTGTGTCTTTGTGTGGTTTAAGTATCAAGGCGGCTGTGGCCTTATAGAACGAGGTTGGTAATGTCCCTTCTGTTTCTATTTTGTGGAAGAGTTTAAAGAGTATTTGTATTAACTCTTCTTTAAAAGTTTGTTAGAACCTGTAATGCAGACAGGTTTACCTGTCTCTGGAGTCTGGAGTAGCCTACAGGAACAGGAGAACTGTCCAGGGTCTCAAGAATGGGTGCTGGATATTCAGATGCAGCTAAGCAAGTGAGACAACTCTGTTAAGTTCACTGTCTTTCCTGGGCTCACTGTTTCTGATGCAGGTGGGCAAGGTAGCTGGGGATCAGGCAAAATGGAGCTGTGACCCCTCCCCCACCACAGTACTGCAAGTTATCCTTTCTACAGGATGGTGAGCATGGGCCCTACTGGCCTCTGCGAGCTGGAAGGTGTCCACAGCAGGGTGGAAAAAGGCTTCAGGTTTCGGAACCAGAGGCTGTTGGTACACAGAATGTGTCTACAGGACCATGAGAATGGGTGCCCAGAATTGGAACCTCACCTTCAGTACAGTAAGGTATTCACTACAAGAACAGGGAGAGTGAGTGCCGAAGGTCCGAGCCATGAGCTGCTGGTACCTGGAAGATATCCACAGACAGTGGGATTGGACTCCTGCTTTCTCCCATGGATTCACCTCTTACCTGAGAAACACAGACATCACATTTTTGGGGTCCACAGTATGACCTGCCAATCACTTCTGTTCCCACTGCTGAGCTGTTCTTCAGAGACCCTGCATGGACCATTTTCGATCTCCTTATTCATTGTTTATTCTTATATTCGTAATGGCAGCAGTCTCCAGTGCCCATGGCATATATTCAACTAACAAATTTGTTTTCCTTTAAGAGAATATTATATAATCATATTTACAAGAAAAAATAAAATCTTTTCTTAACATTATAATCATCATATGTAAAATTATTCATCAAATTTTGATAATAAAAGTTGTGAATAGTTTAGAAGACCTCAAATGACTGTTTCTAAGTGCTTTCTCTAATATATACAATCATACATTCCCAAGCAATTTTATATAAAAGTATATAAGATAGCCAAGAGAGTACAGCCTAGGTTATGAAACTTTTAAAAAATGAACATATCAAAAGCAAATTTTCTTCCAGCTTGAGGCTTAAAACTTTTTATTTGGCCAAATATTTAAACTGGCATTCAGAATTTCCTGGCTCATAGATAAGAGACAAAACAAAACCCTAGTATGAGAGAAAATTTTGCAAGAATTAATAAAAACTACACAATGCCTAGATTATGTAAGAGATAATTTTAAGTATTAATTTAAAGTCACCTCACACACCGTTGTCAGGTACAAAGAGAAAAAAGGCTTTGTGAAACAAGTATCAAAATATACAAAATAACATTATTCATTGATTTTTTTTAGGGCTCCTACATAGAAATTAAGTAAATAAAAATAAAAGCATCCCAGTAATCACAATAATATTGAATGTGATATGCAAATCAACACATGATATCAACCAACAATAAACAATATTCTTTTCAACTAAGAAAATAGCATATTGTTTGAGCTTTTTAAATTAGTGCATTTTTTCATTTTTAATTGACGTATTTTAACATGTATTTAATACTGCTATTCTTTTATCAAAATTATGCTTGGTCCAACAAATGCACTTACTTTCTCAGTTTTATTTCTTGTCATGGTCAAAATACTGATATTCTTTTATATATATATTTATTGATCTTTAGTTATTTTCATTTTTTCTCATTATAACAACTTCTATGAATATTGTGTAACTGCCAATTTCTGAAGTATAAACATATGGACAGGGGCATATAGGAATTTGTAGAATTTATCTGAATATTTATTTACAAAATATACTAGGTAGATAAAGTTTTGCTAAATTCATAATAATGATTAGAGTGTAGGGCCAGAAAGATGGCTAGCTCTAGGAGTGCTTTCTTCCAAACAAGACTGACTGAGCTTAATGTTGAGATCTACATGTGTGATGGACAGAGTCACATTTTACGAGTCCTTAGAGAGCCACACATGTGCTATGGCATACATTTCCATCTCCAAATGACTAAATAAAGAAATATAGTAAATGCAGTATAAATGTGTATAGTAATAAAATAGGTAAGTATGTCATCGTATAAAGAAAATGTCTTCAACTGTTAATAAGGCAGGCTACTTCTGCAAAGTGAACAATCATCTTCACTCATGATTACATTTTCGGTTCAAGTATACAATTTAATATGTTGGTAACAGAATGAGCTGAGTTTATCAGTAGTTTTATGACACTCAAAATCTGTACACTCAATCCAAGACTTAGTTTTTATTTTAAAACGGAGGTATAAATATGCTTCTGAAAGGGATGTGACAAGAGTGAAAAAATTCTACAGTCTGACTTCTACTCTGCTCTATCCATGAATGTTGTGTAACATTCCTGGAAAGTCAAGGACAAACATCTCCACACCCTTATATAATGAACTGACGACTACATACCAGATGACAGTATCAAAGTCTAACATGGTGAACCAGTCATTTTTATTGGAATTACTTGTGAGAGAGATAAGGATGGTAGGTTAAATTCAGGAGCAAAAGAGAGAAAAAGACATGGATCAATAATGTCCATGCAGTGGACAGCGACATGAAAGCTAAAAAGTGCAAGGAAGCTAAAAATTTTGGTGTACACTACAGAACTTGTAGGCAGCTCAATAGATAAAACTGTGTATTTTCCTGGGGGGTAGCTCTTCTGGTCTTTGTTTCTTTTTCGTTTTTTAATATAAAAATACGGTATTTTATTTTTTAATTTAAGTTAATTATTTCTTTATTAAAATTTATTCACATTGTATCCTTACTGCAGCCCTCTTCCTCAGATCCTCCCAGTCACATCTACCCTCCTTATTCTCCCCCATGCCCTTTCCTTAGTTCCCTGATGGGGCGGAACTTCTCCCCTTCTATCTGACCCTAGCCTATTAGGTCTCATCGGGGCTGGCTGGATCATCTTCCTCTGCATCCTTGCAAGGCTGCACTCCCTCTCCCCCCAGTGGGACATGATTAAAGAGCTAGCCACTGAGTTCATGTCAGAGACAGCCCACTTGGAAACTGAGCAGACTATGGGTTACCTCTGTGTAGGGGTTCTAGGTTATCTTCATGCATGGAATAAAATCTAAGACAGCTACCAACCTTCTGATAGTGTATAAAACATTCTAGTGGGATAAAATAGCCCTATTTCTGAAATTATATATCCTAGAATAAAGAATTTATATCCAATATCATGGTTATATTTGTTATGCAGACACAGGATGTATAGGCTTAAATATTTGTAATATTTGACCATAGTTGGCACCATCAATTCATTAGAAAATTTGAAAATATAAATCTTTCTCTGGCAGGGCTTGTTGGCTCATGCCTATATGCTCTGTCTGGAAAACTTGTACAAGAAAATTATAGTGTATGGGAAGCTACTGTGTTATACTGTAAGTTCCAGAAAAGCTTGGCCTACAGCAGAGACTAAATATCAAAAAGGTGTCTGAGCATGGTGACACAACTATAGAAATGAAGTATTCCAAATGAGTGCAACATGAAAAACCACTGTCTACATGCAGCTATTAAACACTTTAAAAGAGGTTGACAAGAATCAAACACTAATTTTAATTTAAATCAGTTTACATTAGATATTACTTATGTGTGTAACAAAGATTTGCATCATTTAAAATAAGACTGGATGATGAATAGTTAAAAGTAATATGGTAAGTGAGGCTCTTAGCGTATCCATTTTAATTCAGTTCAAAGGAGAACAAAGAAGTAAATATTTGGGTATTATTTAGGAATTCATTAATTATATCAGAAACTCAAAAACTATTCATGTTTTATCTCCATATTCTTAGTGTATAAAATAACAATCATGTATATCTATTTATTTTTCAGAAGCTCTAATAATTTATTTTTCAATTATTCGTATTAAATAAAGAAAGGAAACATAAAGTCTTCCCATATTTTAAATAGTAAAAATACCCCCACTTTCTAGCTTGACAAGGGTTTATAAATAACCAAGGTTTTATTTCTGGCTGACTACAAAGCATATACTCAACAATGTAGAGCAAGATGACCAGATTTTCAATGTGCTTAAAAAAGAATGATGATTGTATTACCTTATGGATATTCCAATTACTATGAATTAGTTTAACTACAATGTATATATTTATAAAAATATTATTTTCTGAGCCACATTCACCTTGGTACCTAAACCTCAAAAAGACCCAACAAAGAAAGAGAATTTCAGGCCAATCTCCCTTATAAACATAATTAGAAGAAGATATCAGAAGATGGAAAAATCTCCCATGCTCATGGCTTGGCAGAAATAACATAGTAAAAATGGTCATCTCACCAAAACAAATCTATAGATTCAATGCAATTCCCATGAAGAAACCAAAACAATTCTTTGCTGACCTTGAATGAACAATTCTCAACTTCATATGGAATAACAAGAAACTCAGAATTGCTGAAACAGTCCTCTACAATAAAAGATCTGGTGAGATCTCCATCCCTGGTCTCAAGCTGTATTATAGAGCAACAGTAATATAAACTGCATGGTACTGGCATAGAAATAGAATGGTGGTTCAATGGAATTGGATAGACCAAGAAATAAGCCCACTTAAGGATAACTGATTTTTGACAAAGATGCCAAAACCATACAATGGAAAAAAGATAGCATGTTAAAAAAATGATACTGGTCTAACTGGATATCTACATGTAGAAAAATATAAATAGATTCTTACTTATCACCCTGCACAAAACTAAAGTCCAAGTGGATCAAAGACTTCAGTATAAAACCAGATACATTAAACCTGTTAGAAGAAAAAGTGGGAAAGAGCCTTGAACTCATGGGCACAGGAGATAACTTTTTGAACAGAACACCAACAGCACAGTCTCTAAGACCAACAATCAAAAAATGGGACCTCATGAAACTGAAAAGCTTCTGTAAAGCAAAGGACACTGTTGACAGAACAAAATGGCTGCCTACAGATTGGGAAAGGATCTTCACCAACCCTATATTTGAGAGAGGGCTAATATCCAGAATATATAAAAAACTCAAGAAGTTAAACCACAACAAATAAAGAAATCCAATTTAAAAAACGGGGGTACAGAGCTAAACAAAGAATTCTCAATAGAAGAATATAGAATGGCAGAGAAATGTTAAAGAAATGTTCAACATCCTTAGTCATCATCAAAACAACCCTGAGATTCCATCTCACACCATTCCGAACAGTTAAGATGAAAAACTCAAGTAACAACACATGCTGGAAAGGATGTGGAAAAGGGGGAACCCGCCTCCACTGCTGATGGGAATCTAAACTTGCACAACCACTTTGGAAATCAATTTGGCACTTTCTCAGACAATTAAGAATAGTGCTTCCTCAAGATCCAGCTATACCTAGGATATATACTTCTAAGCATATATCCAAAAACCACTCAAGTATACAACAAGGACATTTGCTCAACAATGTTTATAGCAGCTTTATTTGTAATAGCTAGAAGCTAGAAACAGCCCAGATGCCCATCAACGGAGGAATGGATACAGAAATTGTGGTACATCTAGACAATGGAATATTACTCAGCAATTAAAAACAAGGACATCATCAAATTTGCAGGTAAATGGTGGGAACTGGAAAAGATCATCCTAAGTGAGGTATCCCAGAAGCACAAAGACACACAGGGTATATAATCACTCATAAGTCGATATTAGACATATAATATAGGATGAACATACTAAAATCTGTACATCTAAGGAAGCTAATCAAGAAGGAGAATTCTGGCTAAGATGCTCAATCTCCATTCAGAAAGGCAAAAGGGTGGACATAGGGGAGGGAGAAAAGAGGGAACAGGACAGGAGACTACCACAGAGGGCCTCTGAAAGACTCAACCCTGCAGGGTATCAAGGCAGATGCTGGGACTCATAGCCAAACTTTGGGCAGCATGCAGGGAATCTTATGAAAGAAATGGGAGATAGTAAGGCCTGGAGATGACAGGAGTTCCACAGGAGGAACAACAGATCCAAACATTCTGGTCACAGGGTATTTTCTGAGACTGATATTCCAGCTAAGGACTACTCATGGAGTTGGCCTCAAACCCCTGCACAGAGGTAACCCATGGCAGTTCAGTGTCCATGTGAGTTCCATAGTAATGGGGACAGGGACTGTCTCTGACAGGAACTGGTTGGCCTGCTCTTTGATCACCTCCCTGATCATCCCTCCAAGGCCACAGAGGAATATAATGCAGCCATTCCTGATGAGACCTGATAGACTAGGATCAGAGGGAAGGGGAGGAGGACTGGGGGAGGGGCACAGATGGTGAAAAGGGAGGGAGGGTGGG
>JAQQSO010002722.1:0-14142 GCA_028658305.1 Pachyuromys duprasi | reverse complement strand
CATCTGGGTTGTTTCCAGGTTCTGGCTATTACAAATAGAGCAGCCATGAACATAGTTGAGCAAATGTCCTTGTTGTGTACTTGAGCATTTTTTGGATATATGCCTAAGAGTGGTATAGCTGGGTCTTGAGGAATCACTATTCCTAATTGTCTAAGAAAGCGCCAAATTGATTTCCAGAGTGGTTGTACAAGTTTGCATTCCCACCAGCAATGTAGGAGGGTTCCTCCTTCTCCACAACCTCTCCAGCATGCATTGTCACTAGAGTTTTTGATCTTAGCCATTCTGGAGGGGGTAAGGTGAAATCTCAGAGTCGTTTTGATTTGCAGATGATATCCATTTTTGAACGATCAGTTTGGTTTCCTATTATCAAATTATTACAAAAGAGGCAATCTTTGTTTAAGTGCATTTGTTAAGTGGATCGAGAGAAGTGAAATAATATAAGTAGTTTCAGATAGAGATAATGTGGATGAATATTCACATGTAAGTGGATACAGACACAGATGCAGATTGATATGCATGTACCCTCCCAAGAATACCAATTATTTTTAATCTCAAAAGTCCTGTATTTTACTACACATGTAGTAAATGGATACATTGAGTCACAGATAATTTACAAACCAATGATCACATCCTAGAATTTTGAGCCTACTATGAATAACACCAAGATACGTGATTATTGAATTATTTCTTACTTCTTCAAAATAAAAAGAGAACAGTACATATAAAGTAAATCAAAAAAAAAGATGTACACACAGGAATAAGCACAAATGTTTTCCTGTGTCTGCCAGATTCTAGCTTCTGCTACTAATTATGCTGAATTAAAAAAAATGAAACATCCTCTATTGTTTCTAATTTTGGCCAATATATGATGTCAAAACTTTAAAGTAAATGTTTGAAAAATTAGATACAAAAGAAGAAAATTTTATGTAATAAGTTTTTGTTGATAGTAGATTCACTACATAACAGAATGGATTTGAGCTGGGGAAAGAAAGGTCTCAATTTTACCTTCTAATGAGTTCTATTTGAAGCAATTATATTCTCTGTCCTGGATATACTGATTAACTTTCTTCTAACTGGACCCACTCACTGCTTTATTTTTGGGTTTCCTTTTTGTTTTGGGAGTTTCTATATCATCTGAAGGCCAAATTATAACCAAGTTCATCTAACTAGAACAAAATTGAGGAAGAGAGAAATACTTCACTCCTTTCACACTCTTTAAAAAGACAGGCAAATTGGCTGGAAGATGATATTAACTTTTCAAAAATATTGAACTTCCTAATCTGAAATTTTTATTTCTTCTTTATTTTACTTTTCTGGAACCAAAACAAACAAACAAAAACCCAAGGACTGTCCTTCTTCTTGTAACACACAAACAAATATATATATATTTATGCAAGTAAGCAAGAACAATCAGACAAAATAACAAAAACCAACCAACCAACAAACATACAAAACCCAAAAGAACCTGTTTTCTTTTTCAAATGTTTTCCTTATTGTCTAAGTTAATGATTAGTGAAGTTCAGTTTTTAATGATCATTTTTCATTAAATATGCATTTGGAAGTACAAAGCATATTCTATTTGTGATGATACAGAGGTTGGAGAGCAGCTTGAAGAAAAAAGGAGATTAATGAGTAAATCACTTGTGCTATAAGTGTCTTTTGAAATTGTTGACATGAATACAAGAAATTTGGTGTCTGAAGCTTTCAGGGGTTGTTTACACCTATCAATTTATCTTTCTTGCTGTTATTATTATTTATATGTCACTCAGTAACTTATAGACATAGATATTGCCCTTGGTCGATAGAAGAAACATACATAAAAACAATCAACATTGATAGACATGATTCTTTAGTAATAAGATGAGTTTTGGTAAAGTTGTCACTATTTTAGAATTCAGAAGAATTGATTCTCAAATATTTACATTATATTAAACACCTTGACCATAAGAATGCAGTTACTGAAAAAAAAAGAAAAGAAAAGAAAATTCTATAAGAAAACTAAAGTAGAAAGTACAAGTACCTTAAATATCTAAATTGATCTAGACTCTGAATTGTATCATCTACTCTGAGGAAAATAATGAAAGAAAAAGAAAACCAAAGAAGGAAGAGATGAGGAGAAGCAGAAAAGAGAGAGAAAGAGAGAGAAAAGAGAGAGGAAGAGCAAAAGAGCCTCTACTTCAACATGCATATTTTATTACAAACTAAGGGGTATTTATTTTATGCAATTTATTTTTTTTCAGGGAGAAAAATTATTTATTTTTAGCTTGAAGATTACAGTCCATAATTTAGGGAAACTGAGCATGAACTAAAGGCAGAATCTTTTTTGAATTTTAACTTTTATGAATTACACTTTATTCACTTTGTATCCCCACAGAAACCCCTCCATTCTCCATCCGAATCCCACCTTCCCTCCCTCTACTCCACGCATATCCCTTCCCAAGTCTGTTGATAGGGGAGGTCTTCCTTTCCTTCTTTCTGATCCTAGTCTATCAGGTCTCATCAGGAGTGGCTGCATTGTTTTCCTCTGTGGCCTGGTAAGGCTGCTCCCCCATCAGGGTGAGGTGATCCAAGAGCAGGCCAATGAGTTCATGTCAGATGCAGTCCCTGTTCCCATTACTATGGACACTGAACTGCCATGGGCTACATCTGTGCAGGGGTTCTAGGTTTTCTCCATGCATGCTACTTGGTTGGAGTATGAGTCTCAGGAATAAAGGCAGAATCTTGAAGCAGAGACCTTGGAGGACTGCTCCTTATTGGCTGGTTTCCACTGGCTCAGCTTATTATTTTATATAGTCCATACCCAGCTGTGTAGAATGGCATGCCTACAGTGGGTTGGGCTCTCACAAATTAATTAGCAATTAAGAAAATTGCTGTGGCCCCTCAAACATGGCCACAGTTCACTCTGATCATGATTGTTTTTCATTTAAGGATTCCTCTTCTCAGGTGACTCTAGATTTTGGTCAAGTAGATAACTGAAATTAACTATCAAACACACACACTGGAAGCCCTGGCAGTAGTCTACATACCCAACTCAGAAATATAAATGTCTGGAAAGAGAGAGGCAGGAGCTATGATAAAAGCTATGATAAAAGTAAATCAATTAAATCATCCTATATCCCCTAAGGAAATAGAAGCAGTCATCAAAAGTCTCCCATCCGAAAAGAGCCCAGGACCAGACAGTTTCAGCACAGAATTCTATCAGACCTTCAAAGAAGAACTAACTCCAGTTCTCGCCAAACTATTTCACAAAATAGAAACAGAAGGAATATTACCAAACTCATTCTATAAAGCCACAGTCACCTTGGTACCTAAACCTCACAAAGACCCACCAAAGAAAGAGACTTTCAGCACAATCTCCCGTATGAAAAAAGATGCAAAAATACTCAACAAAATACTTGTAAACCGAATACAAGACCACAATAAAGATATCATCCACTATGACCAAGTAATCTTCACCCCAGTTATACAGGGGTGGTTCAATATACTGAAATCTGTCAATGTGATCCACCATATTAACAAACTGAAAGAAAAAAAAACATGATAATCTCCTTAGTTGTTGACATTTGACAAAAATCCAAAATCCATTTATGTTTAAAGTATTGGAGAGATCAGGAATACAAGGCCCATACCAAAACATAATAAAGGCAATATACAGCAAGCCTATAGCCAACATCAAACTCAATAGAGAGGAACTTAGAGCAATCCCACTGAAATCAGGGACAAGGCAACGATGCCCACTCTCTCCATATCTATTCAACAGATCTGGAAGCCCTCTCTAGAGCAATAGCACAACTGAAGGAGATGAAGGGGATACAAATTGAAAAGGAAGAAGTCAAAGTATCACTATTTGAAGATGATATGATAGTATACCTACGTTACCCAAAAATTCTACCAGAGAACTCCTAAAGCTGATAAACACCTTCAGCAAAGTGGCTGGATACAAAATTAACTCAAAATTCAGTAGCCTTCCGATATTCAAAAGGCAAAGGGGCTGAAAAAGAAATTAGGGTAACAACACCCTTCATAATAGACACAATGGACAAAAAGTACTTTGGTTTGGCCCTAACCAAGCAAGTCAAAGACTTGTATAAAAGTAATTCCAGTCTCTGAAGAAAGAATTAAAAGAAGATATCAGAAGATGGTAAGATCTCCCAAGCTCATGGCTTGGCAGGATTAACATAGTAAAAATGTCCATCTTACCAAAAGCAATCTACAGATTCAATGCAATTCCCATTAAATTACCAACACAATTCTTTACAGACCTTGAAAGAAAAATTCTCAACTTCATATGGAATAACAAGAAACCCAGAATTGCTAAAACAATCCTCTACCATAAAAGATCTTCTGGAGGTATCTCCATCCATGATCTGTACTATAGAGGAATAGTAATAAAAGCCACATGGTATTGGCATAGAAACAGGAGAGTGGATCAATGGAATCAGACAGAAGACCCAGAAATAAACCCACACAATCATGGACACCTGATTTTTTACAAAGATGCCAAAACTATACAATGGACAAAAAGATAACATCTTCAACAAATGGTGCTGGTCTAATTGGAGGTCTATATGTAAAAAATGCAAATAGATCCATACTTACCACCCTGCACAAAACTAAAGTCCAAGTGGATCAAAGACCTCAACATAAAACGAGACACACTACACCTGTTAGAAGAAAAAGTGGAGAAGAGCCTAGAACCTACTGGCAAAGCATTCAACTTTCTGAACTGAACACCAACATCACAGGCTCTAAGATGAACAATCAATAAATGGAACTTCATGGAATTGAAAGCTTCTGTTAAGCAAAGAACACTGTTATCTGGATAAAACAACTGCCTACAGACTGGGAAAGGATCTTCATCAGCCCTATATTTGACAGAGGGTTAATATCAAGTTTATATAAAGAACTCAAGAAGTTGAACAGCAACAAATCAAGTAATCCAATTAAAAATGGGGTACAGAGATAAACAGAGAATTCTCAATAGAGGAATATCAATTGGCAGAGAAACACTTAAAGAAATGTTCAATATCCTTAGAAATGTTCAATGTCCTTAGTCATCAGAGAAATGCAAATCAAAACGACCCTGAGATTTCACTTTACACCCATCAGAACAGCTAAGATAAATAACTTAAGTAACAGCACATGCTGGATAGGATGTGGAGAAAAGGGAACCCTCCTCCACTACTGGTGGGAATGTAAACTTATACAATCATTTGGAAATCAATCTGGTTCTTTCTCAGAAAATTAGGAAAAGCACTTCCTCAAGACCCAGCTATACCACTCCTAGGCATATATCCAAAGGACACTCAAGTATGCAACAAGAACATCTGCTAAATCATGTTTGTAGCAGCTTTATTTGTAATAACCAGAAGCTGGAAACAGCCCAGCTGCCCCTCAGTTGATGAATGGATACAGAAATTGTGGTATACCTACACAATGGAATATTACTAAGCTATAAAAAACAAGGAAATCATGAAATTTGCAAGGAAATGGTGGGAACTGAAAAAGATAATCCTGAGTGAGGTATCTCTGAAGCAGAAAGACACACAGGGTATATACTCACTCATAAGTGAATATTAATATTAGACTTATAATATAGGATAAACATACTAAAATCCGAACACCTAAGGAAGCTAATCAGGAAGGAGGACTCTGGCTAAGATGCTCAATCCACATTCAGAAATGCAAAGAGGATGGACATTGAAGGAGGGAGAAAACATGGAACAGGACAGGAGCCTGCCACAGAAGGCCTCTGAAAGCCTCTACATGCGGGGTATCGATGCAGATGCTGAGACTCACAGCTAAATTTTGGGCAGAGTGCAGGGAATCTTATGAAAGAAGTGGGAGATAGTAAGACTGGAGAGGACAGCAGCTCCACAGGGAGAGCAGCAGATCCAAAAAGTCTGGACACAGGGGACTTTTCTGAGACTGATACTCTAGCTAAGGACCACTCATGGAGATGGCCTGGAACCTTTGCACAGATGTGGCCTATGGCAGTTCAGTATCCAAGTGTGTTCCATAGTAATGGGGACAGGATCTTATTGGCCTGCTACTTGATCACTTCCCCATGAGGGGGGAGCAGCCTTATCAGGCCATAGAAGAAGAAAATGCAGCCACTCGTGATGAGACCTAATAGACTGGGGTCAGAGGGAAGGGGAGGATGCCCTCCCTTATTAGTGGACTGGGAGAGAAACAAGGGTGGGGAAGAGAGAGGGTGGGATTGGGAGGGGACAGGGGAGAAAGGTACAGAGGGGATACAAAGTGAATAAACCTTAATTAATAAAATAATTAAGTCAAAAAAAGGAAAAAAAAAAGATCACCAGAAGTAAGGTGCACACACTGTGGGAATCACATCAAAACCTCCTGCGGATCTCTGATGACAGGATGTGAACAAAGAACTCAGCAAAGCAGATGGTCAACCCAGGGAGAAAGATGGTACATGGGAACAGGTTATTTTTACTATAGAGAAATTAGTTGATCCCAAGGTAGACATTGTAAGACTGAATGTGTGAATAAAGAGACAGATATTCCAACAGATAAATTTAGTTAATCAGCCCTTATATTTTAGGCATCCATATTTCACGATGTCTGTTTTAACCAAGCCTAGAGCCTGACTTGAGTTTGACAAGCCCTCTACCACTACATTCCTAGAATTAACTCTAGAGTTATAAAGCTAATACTATCATTGAACTAATAATTTTAATCCTAACAAACTAAAGTCCATGTGGATTTATAATATATAGTGGTACATAATTCCAGTAACTGAGGAAGGTTTATAGCTGCTCAGTCACACAGATGAGAATTCATCAAAGAAAGATAGACAGAAAGTGAACTTCCATTACCTTTAGATATGATGATGACTGCAATACAATTTTCAGTATTTGTAGTATATTTTACGCAGCTTAATTTTGATATAGAATATTTCATATGATTTATATTTGTTTTGACTTATTAGGGTCAATAAAGAACAAGTTTGTAATAACATATATATTTGTTTTATATACATATGTGTATATCAACATTTACATTGATATATGCATATATGAATATATATACATGTATATATCAACAATTAAAGAAAAATAATCCAAAGGCTATGAAATTATAAGAGGGATAAAGGGGAGCAGAAGCAGGAAAGGAACAATAGAAAATGATGTTATTATATTTTGCATTCAAAGGCGATGAACAAATTTTAAATATATGTAAGATTCTAAGTAATGTTTTTGAATTGTGCTGTATGTACACATTATAAAGAGTTTTTGACAGCTTAGAAATATACTGAAAACTTCTCCCTGATATTATTTTAACACTGTTATACCAATCATAAGCACATCATACACTAAATCAGGCTAGCTCACCTAAACATCACCTCTAAATGTAAGATATACTATTAATAATCACTGAAATTGGACAATGTAAAGATATAATTATATCCCCCTTTTTTCCTTCCTCCAACCTTTCCCATATCCCTCCCCTCACTCTGTCACAAAACAATCACCTAAACTACATTCAAAGTGCAGACATTGTAATAATGAGCAAAAGATCAGCCATCTATACTTTGTTAGTCCTGGATATCATGCAAGCTAATACCCATCCCTCAGATGACTGCATCATGAGCACTGGAGCTTGTGGATATGTTAGCTTCAAGAACAAAGGGACTTTCTAGAACATATGGAATTAAGGCTATAAGTTAGCGTATGCTTACTGTTGGAAGATGATTACAGATATATGGAATTAAGGGTATGAATTAGCCTATCTTTATTATTGGAAGATGATTACACATACCTGAGAAAACTAGAGGAAATTATAATCTCATTCAGTAATGGGGAAAAAGACAGCAGTGGTTGCTTGGGGAAAAAAGTGGTGAGGAAAAGAATTGGACAGTCACCACCACATATTGGAAGGAAGGAACAGTTATTTAAAAATGAAATCTGCATTGCACCAAGCTTTTCTCAGGCCTGGAGAAGGAAAGGATGCTCCCTTGAAATATGATTAAGACCCAAATTTTTATCTGTTCATATATAAGACAATGAGTACTATTGACATGAAGCCACTGTATTTTCAGTGTTTATTACTATAATAAGAAAACACCAATCCCCAAATCTTACCTTCATGGATTCCTTCATGGCAGAATGAAAGAAAAGTCTCACATCTCCCACTTTACAGAGTGATCTACCCATTTTAATAAGTCATTTCCCAGATCCCTTTTTATTTTTGCAACATTTCTTTACGTTTTATGAAGCAAGTTTTTCATATGTATATATAATTTTCAACTTTACTTCCCAAATGGTGCAAGTTAATGAGTTTCATTCATTAATGAGTATCATCGTATAACTAGGAAATTGTTTCTTCTCTGAATCAAAAACATAAATCCAGCTACTGTTCAAAGGAAAATACCATAGCTTTGGAAAAAAAGAGTCATAGTATGTTGAACCTCAATGTTCCAGAGCAAACTCTAGGCTAGAGCTATTAGGGCTGCAACTATTTGCTGCTGTCATAAAATATAAGATATTCCTTTCTGTTTTAGTGTCAGATGTATGTGCTTTCTTCATTTTTTTACCAAAATTGATTCACTATTTTTAATTTCTTTAAACTTTAAGTCTTATAAAACTTTAAAATTCCATCTAGATTCCTGCTTCTTCAACCCTTAGCTTAAATATGTCTCCTACTTCTTTTGTTGCTATTTGTAGAGGAATTTTAATTCAGCAACATGGCTGCACCTGCACCTTCTAGGTCTATGTGATCCAGTGGGAATGCAGACATGCTCTGGATTATAGTATAATCTGTCTAAAATACTGACACACACACACACTTAGTACATGCTTTAATCCTAAGCAATGAAGATAAAGTTAGTTTAGAGAAGGAAATAGCCATTTTGAAAGTAACCTAATTGAGGATAGACAAAGTAATGAATGAGAGAAGGATTTGACATAATATGGCAGAATTAGGTTATACCCAACTCTCACAAGAACAGAACAGGAAGGAGTGGTGACTTAAAGCAGAACAGAAAAAGAGAGGAATATTGATTGGGAGTTTCTTACCAGGACAGTTTTACAAAGACAGGTTGCTGAGAGAACAATCTGACACCATGGAAGACAGAAAAATACAGAAAATGAGAAGAAACAAGATTAAAACATATAGCCATATTTAGTTTGAGTCGAGGCAGAGCAGTTCAGTCTAAAGCTAAGAGAAGCCAATTTGAATCAGTCAGTTTGAATAGGAGTTTAGACCATAACAGCTGAATTGAACCACCCAGCATGAGATCTGAAATACTAGAAAGGCTTGAGAATGGCTCTCTTCTCATCTCCTCATTTGAGGAAACTTTTTTAAAAATTAAAGTTATTAATAACAGTAATTTAATATTGTTATTGTTTTTTATGAGAATTAAGTATGGAGTCTATGCAAGCACTAAACAAACAAACAAACAAATAAAAAACCTCAATCCTGTTTGTAGTTTCTTCTCTTTTTTTTCATGAAACTAGAGCTCATTAAGCTGTTCCAGCAATGCCTGTGTAGCATTTCATCATTTTGATTAAGTACTGATATATTTTAGAAAGGTTGTAAAGAAACAGTTGGCTATGTTATCCCATCTTTTATGTATACTGTGTTGTATTCCAACATTTTGTACAGTGTCATTTAATATAGAATCTTGTACTGAGTGACAAGATATAACTATTTCATACTATATTACAAAAGAAGAAAAATAAATAGAATGAAAATTGATGTAAAATATAACACCATTAAACATTTAAAATATATATTTTCAGCTCTCCAAGATGGCGGCCCCGGGAGGACACTGTGAATGAGGAGTAGGATAGCACTGTTGGTGCAGCGACCAGGAGACTGAAATCTGGGAACTAAAATACCAGCGTTTGTGATTGCCAGGTGAGCAGAATTCCTACGGTGAGGAAATCAAGTGGGAAAGTCCTAGAGACACCCAGTTAATCCCTGGAAAAACTTCGGATGACCCGCTGCTCACAGCCCTGATCTGAACACGCAGCTTCCCTCGGTGCTGCCAGCCACCAGGACCAGGCCCAGGACTCACACAGTCTCCCAGGTAGGCTGAGGCACCCTACAGACCATTCCAGTCCAGGTGCATCAGCTGCGCACATCTGCTTACCCTAATCTGACCATGTAGCTTCTTACCACCCCAACAGCTGCCCACTACCACAGGGTCTCCCACCACTCCACCAGCCTCCATCTTTGACAGGGACTCAGAGTTCCCCATCCAGACTGAAACCAGTCCAGACCTGGGAGAAACGGCGGGCACACATCTGCTACCTCTGTTCTGAACGTGCAGCTTCTCCAGGGACCGCCAGTCACCATGTCTGACTGGGACACATAGTTTCCGGTCCAGACTGAGGCACCTCAGATACCAGGCCAGACCTGGGAGAAACGGTGGGCACACAACTGCTAGCCTTGAGCAGAACACGTGCCTCCCACAGTGCTGGTGCAACCAGCCGCCACCCTGGACAAGGACACATAGTAATTGGTCCACACTAAGGTGTCCTCTGATACCATTCCAGACTGGGGTGCACAGCCCCTAGCTCAGAAGGAAGCGCCCACAGCACCACCCACTGACCTCAGAGTCCAGCCTACAGAACCGCCACAGTGTGAAAAACACTAGGAGCCCAGGAAACCTGCACAGGCACTTGCCCGCAATCTGTGCTTGCTAAATGCACTAGAGCCCTCAACCCCTCCTGAGGTTGCTCCCAAACCCCATAGTTCAACCTTATATACTCCTCTAGCACTCCCCTTTAGGACACCTTCCCAGTGCATGCGCCTGCACACACACACACACACACACACACACACACACACTTATTCCCCCTTCCCAACAACGAAACTGCACCAGCCACCTTGCCTCCTACAGGGAAAACTGAGGCAACTACATATAATATCAAACCAAAGGAACTCCCTGATCTTTTGAAGACTACGCCAGACATCAGAAACTGACAGTTCCAGTTTAAAGTTCGGCTTCAAGGAACAAACAGCTCCTTGAATATATATAAACAAATGCCCAGAAGTCCACATAAGAACTCACACAACAAAAATCAGAACACCATGGCACCACCAGAAACACCCAAAAGCAATGGAGATTTTAATTCAGTGGAAACACAGGAAAATAATATTAGAGCTATGCTTCTGCAGTTACAAGAGAAACAAAAGCAGGAAATGAACAAGGCCCTCAAAGAAATACAGAAGAATTTAACTGCCCACATAGAGGAACAATTAAAGATATACAGAGAGGAAACAAACAAAAAAATAGGAGCCACATTCAACCAGATGATGGAAACGGTACAAAGCATGAAAACAGAATTAGAATCTATAAAGAAAACACAAACACAGAAAAACCTGGAACTGGAGAACTTAGAGAAAATATCAGGAACCACAAAGATAAGCATCACCAATAGAATACAAGAGATGGAAGAGAGAATCTCAGGAGCTGAGGATACACTTGCTGAAATGGATTCCTCACTCAAAGAAAAAATAAAATCAGAAAAGTCCCAAACACAAAATATCCAAGAAATCAAGGATGCCATGAAAAGGTGAAACCTAAGAATAATAGGAATAGATGAAAAAGAGAACTCCAGGCTCCAATGTCCAGAAAATACTTTTAAGAAAGGCAAAGAAGAAAATTTTCCCAACTTAAAGAAAGAAATGTCCATAAACATACAAGAAGCCTACAGAACACCAAATAGACTAGACCAGAAAAGAAATACCTCTCATCACATCATAGTCAAAACACTAAACCTACAAAACAAAGAAAAAATATTAAAGGCAGCAAGGGAAAGGGTCAAGTAACATATGAAGGTAGACCAATCAGAATCACACCAGACTTCTCATCAGAAACTATGAAAGACAGAAGGGCCTGGGCAGAGGTCATGCAGTCTTTAAGGGATCACAGATGCCAACCAAGACTATTATACCCGGCAAAGCTTTCAATCAACATAGATGGAGAAAACAAAATATTCCATGACCAAACAAAACTTAAGCAATATCTACACAGTAACCCAGCCCTACAGAATATTCTAGAAGGAAAACTCCAATCCAATGAAAACAACTACACCAAAGAAAATATAGGATTCAGATAACTTCCAAACAAAAAAAGAAAAAAAAAAGCAATGAATCATAGACCACCAACTCCACAATAAAAGGAAGTAAGAGTCATTGGTCACTATTATCTATCAATATCAAAGGACTCAGCTCTCCAATAAGGAGACACTGACTAACAAAAAGGTTGCAGAAACAGGATCCAAAATTCTGCTGCATCCAAGAAACACACATATGCAACAAAGATAAGCACTACTTCAGAGTAAAGGGCTAGAAAACTGTGTTTCAACCAAAGGGACCCAGGAAACAAGTTGGGGTAGCAATCCTAGTATCTGATAAAACAGACTTTCAACCAAAGCTAATCAAGAAAGATGAAGAGGGGTACTTCCTTCTCATCAAAGGAAAATTCCAACAGGAGGACATCACAATTTTGAACGTTTATGCACCAATACAATACCACCCACATTTGTAAAAGAAACATTAAAGCTGAAATCACACATTGATCCCAAAACGCTAATAGTGGGAGACTTCAACACTCTACTCTCACCAAGGGACAGAACATCCCGTCAGAAGCAAAACAGGGAAACAAGGGCATTTACAGAGGCCTTAAATCAAATGGACCTAGTAGATGTCTACAGAACTTTTCACTCTAGATCAAAAGAGTATACCTTCTTTTCAGCACCTCATGGAACCGTCTCCAAAATAGTCCACATAGTGGGTCACAAAGCAAGTCTCAGCAGCCACAAGAAAATTGAAAGGATCCCTTGTATCCTATGATATCCCTTCTATCCATCATGGTCTAAAGCTGGACCTCAACAACAATAGGAAAAACAAAAAGCCTGCACATACTTGGAAACTGAACAACTTGCTACTCAAGGACAGCTTGGTTACAGAAGAAATAAAGAAAGAAATTAAAGACTTCCTAGAATTCAATGAAAATGAAAGCACAACATACCCAAACTTATGGGACACGATGAAAGCAGTGCTAAGAGGAAAGTTCATAGCACTAAGTGCCTTCAAGAAGAAATTTGAAACATCTCATACAAGCAACTTAATGGCCCAACTGAAAGCCCTAGAAAAAAAAAAAAAAAAGAAGCAGATACACCCAAGAGGAGCAGAGGGCTGGAAATAATCAAACTCAGGGCTGAAATCAATCAATTAGAAACAAATAAAACAATTCAAAGAATCAATGAAACCAAGAACTAATTCTTTGAGAAATTCAACAGGATAGACAAGCCCCTAGCCAAATTAACAAAAACGCAGAGAGAAACTATCCATATCAGCAAAATCAGAAATGAAAGGGGGGATATAACAACAGACATTGAGGAAATCCAAACAATCATTAGCTCTTACTACCAAACCTTATATGCCACAAAATTTGAAATTCTAGATGAAATGGACGATTTTCTTGATAGATTCCATCTACCTAAATTAAGTCAAGATTAGGTAGAAAGATTGAATAGACCTATATCCCCCAAAGAAATAGAAACAGTAATCAACAGCCTCCCTACCAAAAAAAGCCTTGGACCAGATGGTTTTAGTGCAGATTTCTACCAGACCTTCAAAAAAGTCCTAAAAGCAATTCTCTCTAAATTATTCCACAAAATAGAAATATAAGGAAAATTACTGAACTCTTTCTATGAAGCCACAGTCACCATGATACCTAAACCACACAAAGATCCAACAAAAAAAGAGAACTTCAGACCTATCTCTCTTATGAACATTGATAGAAAAATACTCAATAAAATACTCACAAACCGAATCCAAGAGCACATAAAAGATATCATCCACCATGACCAAGTAGGCTGCATCCCAGGTATGCAAGGGTGGTTCAATATACGCAAATCCATCAATGTGATTCACCATATAAACAAACTGAAGGAGAAAAACCACATGATCATCTCCCTAGATGCCGAAAAAGCATTCGACAAAATCAAATATCCATTCATGTTTAAAGTCTTGGAGAGATCAGGGATACAAGGCACATAGCTAAACATAATAAAGACAATATACAGCAAGCCTATAGCCAACATCAAACTCAATGGAGAGAAACTTAAATCAACCCCACTGAAATCAGGGACAAGGCAA
>JAQQSO010002721.1:0-14143 GCA_028658305.1 Pachyuromys duprasi | reverse complement strand
GGTATTTCTTTTCTGGTCTAGTCTATTTGGTGTTCTGTAGGCTTCTTGTATGTTTATGGACATTTCTTTCTTTAAGTTGGGAAAATTTTCTTCTATGATTTTCTTAAAAATATTTTCTGGTCCTTGGAGCCTGGAGTCTTCTTTTTCATCTATTCCAATTATTCTTAGGTTTCATCTTTTCATGGCATCCTTGATTTCTTGGATGTTTTGTGTTTGGAATTTTTCCTGATTGTATTTTTTCCTTGACTGAGGAATTCTTTTCAGCCAGGGTATCTTCAGCTCCCGAGATTCTCTTTTCCATGTCTTGTATTCTATTGGTGATGCTTACCTTTGTGGTTCCTGATCTTTTCTCTAAGTTCTCCAGTTCCAGGTTCTTCTCCCTTTGTGTCTTCTTTATAGATTCTAATTCTGTTTTCATGCTTTCTGTCATTTCTTTCATCTGATTGACTGTGTCTCCTATTTTGGTTGTTTCCTCTCTGTCTATCTTTAATTGTTCCTGTATGTGGGCATTTAAATCCTTCTTAATTTCTTTGAGGGCCTTTAGGTTTGTAGTTTTCAGTATGGTTATTAGTATTCTACATTATATGGCTAATATCTTCATGTAAGTGAGTATATACCATGAGTGTTTTTCTACTTCTGGGTTATCTTACTCAGAATGATCTTTTCTAGTTCCATTTTCTTGCCCACAAATTTCATGATTGCTTTGTTTTTAATTGCTGAGTAGTATTCCACTGTGTAAATGTACTAAAATTTCTGTATTCATTCCTCTGTTGAGGGACATCTGGATTGTTTCTAGATTCTGGCTCTTCAGAATAAAGCTGCTACAAACATGGTTGAACAAAAGTCCCTGTTGTGTACTTGAGCATCTTTAAGATATATGCCCAGGAGTGGTATAGCTGTATCATGAGGCAGCACTATTCCTAATTTTCTGAGAAAGAGCCAGATTGATTTCCAAAGTTGTTGCAGAAGTTTACTTTCCTGCCAGAAATGGAGGAGGGTTCTCCTTTCTGTACATCCTTGCCAGCATGTGCTGTCAATTGAGGTGTTTTTTTTTTTAATCTTAGCTTTTCTGATGGACAGAAGATGGAATCTCAGAGTCTTTTTGACTTTTATTTCCCTGATGATTACCTATGTTGAACATTTCTTTAGGTGTTTCTCTGCCTTTCTATAATCCTCTGTTGAGAATTATTTTTAGCTGTGTACTCCAGAGCTAAACAGAACTTCCCCTAGAAAGTCAAACAACAGGAAGTCTGTAAGGAGAGTTGAGACAGGCTCAGGCAAATTGAGAGAGAAAATTCTTATTTTTAATGTACATCTAGGCATCTTTGTACAAATTGCACCCACGGACCTTCTGTATCTGTGCAACTATGTAGTAATTAGTCTCAGTTTCTTAAGATGTAGAGATAAACATATGTTTTCATGTGATACTGAGGTGAGAACCAGTTTAGTCCATCTTAAAATATATTCAGCATCAGAAAAATGAGTTAAATATACTTAGAAGTCTTACTGGCCTGCTTAACTTAAGCTTTCCAAATTTATCCTTGAAAAAGTAATTCATTTCATGTTTATGCAATAAACGGCAAGAATGAGTGCATAGTAACTCATGCAGGAGATGGATAATAAAACCTCTTAGAGCCTTAGCTTTCTCATTTTTAAAACTAAATATAAAATGCCTTCCAGCCTTGAGATAAACACTTAGTCCCTGGCTTCCATCCCTAGCACACCCCAAAATTGCCTACCACGATCATGTTAAAAAGAACAAAGTAGTATACTATAAAGTGCCTCATACACTATAAAACACTTTACATTTGAAAGATGACATTATTATCCCTACTAAGTGGTTGACTGCTTCTGTTTATGTATCTCCAATGAGGGTACTGACTAATAACTAAAATATTCCATTCTACCTCAGACAACTACTTAAAGATTCTATTTAAGCCAAATTCTGCCAAATATGCTCATTATTATACCTTATCTAAGTTTAGGGGCTCACCAAATAAAACCCTTCTCGCACCTTCACTGAAGCACATTTCACTTTACCCAATGTTCTTGGAATGTAAAGTATAAGGCTCAATGCATCCTTAGTCTTACTAACTTCTCTGGATTCAAGGAGCAGAGATCATTAAGATTTCTCTTTAAACCACACATTTTCAATTTGATATTAGTCCCTGGAAACTGGGGAAACACTGGTCAAAACAAAAAGAAAGGACAAAGTTTATAGGCATATAGATCTGGGTCATAATAGACAGAGAGATATCCTGTGTTGTTACTCTTTTCTTAGTCCAGTATCTTTTTTCTTGGTATTGGCTCCATTTCTTTTATCTAGTACAGTATCTACTTTCACCTTACTAGAGGATTTCACATGTACCTGTTAATATCTGCTACCTTATTTCTTCACCTGCTTGTCTCATTACTAACTGTTTTAATTCATGGTGGTACTAGGTTGGGATTTGATTAACCCAGTTCATCTCAGTTTAAGGATTTTAGCAAACCTAAACAGTTATTCTCTCATTTCACTGAGACTAAGGGCAAGAAGAAAACCATGTGGCTAAAAAGAGTAATAAGTTGCTGGACAACAACCAGTCATTTCATGAACTCAGTGGCGGGCTCTTTGACCTCCTCCCTCCAAGGGAGAAGCTGCCTTGCCAGGCCACAGAGGAGGACATTGCAGCCAGTCCTGATGAGACCTGACAAGCTAGGGTCAGATGGAAGGGGAGGAGGACCTCTCTTGTTAGTGGACTTAGAAAGGGGCAAGGAGGAGATGAGGGAGGGTGGGATTGGGAGGGAATAAGGGAGGGGGCTATAGCTGGGATACAAAGTAAATTAATATAAAAACATTTAAAAAGAGATAAATATGTTCCTTAAGTGGTGTTATGTACAACTCAATAAAATGTGTTAAAGATAAAACAATACAAAATAAAACAAACAAACAAACAAAAACAAATGGTCATTTGACAAACTCTCAGGATATTCCTAAGACTGATGGTTAAGAAATAGCTGGGAGCATATCAGATGTCTCTTAAATAAAATTTTTAGAAGTCACCTTGCCTAACATACCCCTGGCTATGGACAAAATGAGATGTCTTCTTTGCTTAACTATTATTTCCACTAATGCAGTGTACTCTAATATCATCTATTTTGATGGACACATGACACTGCTGATACATATTCACAACACTGCTAACTATGACTGTAAGCTTTTTAAATAAAATCTAAGGATAGACTATATTCTATATATTCTATAAATGAAACCTCTTAAATTACATATTTGAAAAGTGGAGTATTGTTAGACTAGGTTTAGACACTTGAGCTGTTCTAATTTTATTTCATCCTGTTTGAATATGGAGGTGTAGCTGAATTCTAATTCCACTGAGTATGTTCTCATGCTAGTGTAAATATGCAAGATGGTGAGATATCCATTCTCATTTTCATGTCAGTCACTAATAAAATGTATACAGGACCAGAATATGGTCAGTGCTCTTCAGACTGCCCCTGGACCCCCTTCAGCAAGGCTATCTCTGCTGTCAGATAGCATACAATTAATAACATACAGCCTATATTTCTGCATCTTTACTAACATACACCCACTTTTTCCATCTTTTTCAGAGACATATCATAAGAGATCTTGTCAAATATCTTGCTGATATCTACATGTATTATAATCACATTTTTGATCTGCCAATCTAATAACTTCTCAAAAAATAAATACATGAATTCTTTTTAGATAATTTATACTTTCTTCTCACAGTTTCTATCCTTATTTGTTTGATTTTTACTAATACTTAACAGTTTATGATATGCTAAATCCAAACAGTTATAGACCAAAGAAAAGCAACCTAATTGAAGTCACTGTGACTTTTTTTACACCATTCTTAAAAGTTGGTATTTAATAAACATTTAATAATATGTTTAAATGGTAATAGTATTTAATAAACATTTTAATAATAAATATTTTGTTCTACCTTAATCCCATATTTTATACTCTATCCTTAGGAACATATATGTTTTCTGCTCATTTTCAAAACTAGTCTGGTTATCATCTCCAGTTTTCTACCACATTTTATCTGTGCCATAGTCTCAAAATGGGTGTTCAATCCAACCCACAGAAATTCTCTCTCTTCTAATATAGAATATTAATGTATTTAGAATAGTCAAATGTCTCTGTGTGTTCAGGCACATAGATATATGTGCGTGTATCTGTGGTTCTCTCTCTCTCTCTCTCTCTCTCTCTCTCTCTCTCTCTCTCTCTGTGTGTGTGTGTGTGTGTATGTGTGTGTGTGTTTGTGTGTGCCAGAAGTCAAATTAAAGCATCATTTCTCAGGCACAATCTACTTGTTCTATGAAACAATGTTTTTTTCATTGGCCTGAGGTTTCCCAATTTACCTAGTCTACTGGCTAGCATACCCAAGGCATCTGCCTGTCTCCTCAGAACTGGGGTAACAAGTGCACATCAAGTTACTTGGCTTTTATTTTATTTACCTATTTATGTATTAAATTTCATAGAATGTATTTTAATTATATTGTTTCTCCTGCCCTAATTACTCCTGTATCTTCTCCCTACCCAACTTTATGATCATTCTCAAAAACTGAAAAAAAAAAAACGAAAAAAAAATTAAACAAAAACACACACAAATGTGGATTGTGTGTTTGGGGTGGGGGGGTGTTGAGCCATGAAATCTATACTGGAGTGTGGTTGAAATCCCCAGTATCAGTCCATCAAAGAAAACTGAGTTTGGTTCTCCCAGCAACTATCAATTGCAAATAGCTAGTTTTTCTTTTAAAAATGGGTACTAGAGATGAAACTCAGGTCGTTGAATTTGCTTGACAAACATTTTATTAGCTGAGCTATCTCCCCAGCCTCAAATGCTTTTAAGGAACCTTTGCTCTATTTATGCTTTAATGTATATTTACTAATGCTTGCTTGACATATTAGTAAGTGTATAGGTCTTTTTACAAAAAAAATGCTAAAAATCAAGAAAGGACTCCCTAATCTTTATTCTAATAACAATCGCATATCTTTTTTGTTCTTCTTGCTCAACACATATTTTTAAAAAATTAAAAAAAAAAAACACTTGCATTTTTTTCAAGTCTTGGGCTCATTTTGGATGTGAACATTCTTGGCAATATTTTCATTTTACATTCTTCTAACTTTATATCTCTGGTTTGCATGCCTTTGCTTAGGTTCATGGCCAACTCAGTGGAGATTATATAGTAGAGACACACAGGTTTCTATCAAAAGCAAACTTTCTGATTTCTATCTTAAAGAGCCTCAGGACACGAAACCCCACCTATGTGCTTTAAAGAACCTCTTCCTTAAATTCTACAATTTTAGCTTTATAATATACTCATTAGCTAAAGATAAAATAATTTTTTCAAAAGCTTGCTGTCACCTGTAACCTACAAATTTCTCCATATTTTAGCTACTTAGTTACATTTCCTTTCAAGAAGAAACGTTGAGATTTTGCTGTATATTTTTATTGAGGTAAATAACGCAATGCATGACAGTAGAATTATAATCACTTCAGTTCACTATGTCTTTCTCTTATGGCACTTCTCTGCCATATTGAAAATTAACAGACATTTTTTATTCATGTGGACAAATGGCTCATTGTAGATTTTCTGATCCACTATGTATAAAGCAAGTATCCTTGTGTGTGTTATTCAACATCACCATGTTCTAGTTTTCTCATCTGTATAATAAGGAAGACAATAAAACCTATTTCATGAGGTTCAAAAGGGTATTGTGAGAATTAAATAAGTTAAATTTGTAATGTTCTTAGAGCAACCACGAACCCAGGAGCCACTTGATAAATAGTAGTAGCAATTTTACCAATAATAACACAAGGACAAATTCTCCTTGTTATTCCTTTCCAATTTCTTTCCTCATCCAATTAGGAGTGTTTCTCTTCTTATGCTCATGATCTCCCAGAAGTAAACACATGCATTATTTACTGCCTTTCTGGGCATGCTTTTACATAAAACATATGCTTTTATTATTTTATTCCAGTTCTTAGAGCTATACTCCTTATATTTGTATTTTAATGACACAAAACTGTGAAGCTTAGTGAGACTGCCTTGTAATCTGTCGAACAGCTTTAGGATTGATCCCTGTCTTCTATCATTCAGAGAAACAATGCCCCAACTACCCAATGTATTCAGAATTGTGCCCTTCCAAGAACCTTTCTTTCTCAGCTATCAGCATTCTTACCTCCTTTTCTAGCTCTTCTTTCTGTAGAACAACTACCAAAATATTTTTGGATGACCTATCTTTTTCAACCATAGGATGGGCACATTACCAAAATCAGATAAACTTAATGATGTATTGAAGCATATGTGCTTCAACATCCATAAACCAAAGCACTTATGTTGTCATGGACCTAGATATATTACTAACTTCCACCAGCCTCAATTTATCTAAGCATTATATGGAGAAAATTGTAGGCTTTACCTTGTGGATTTGTCTCAAGAACTGAATAAAAAAATGTACTAAAAAATATCTGCTTAGAGCCAGGGACAAAGGAAGTATGAACTAAATATTATCATTTTCAATTAAGTTCATGATCCTGGCAGGAACCTGATGACAAGGAGAGAAATTCAGAGTCACTACAGCTCAAAGAGCCACGTTAGCTTCAATCGGTTTTTAAAACATTAATTATTCACATATATCTCTGAGTCTGCTGCTTACTGAGCACATCTCACAAAGTGAGACATTCACTGAACACTTACTGACCCTAGTTCTCTGTGGCTACTCCAGGGATTCTTGTATTCCAGTCTGCTATTAGCCACAACAATATTAGCTAAAAGTGTAGCACTGCTACATGTACAGTGTTCTTTGTCTTCATATATAATTGCTTTAATACTTCTATGAGTATCTGTAGAGTGGGTACTTTTAGTATCACCATCCTCAGTTGAGAAATGAAGATACTGATTAACACAAAAGTTAAAGAATTCTGTAAAATGTCACTGTTAGGACCTAACAAGTATATGTTTAGGTTTTTTTTTTTTATGTTTAGGTTTTTAATCGAAGCTATAGGTTTAGAATCTGCATGTTTCACTATGTCTTACTGCCTTTCTCTGACATTGAAGATAGAGTAATATGGGAAATAACAATTCTATAATAATTTGTTATAAACTATATGATCCCAAAGTCAAAATACTTGCAAGTAATTGACTGAACCTAGGTGGGAATAGTAATGGATGAGGATGTATCAGGGTAGATTTAAAAGAAAAGGAAAAAAAAAATGAAGCTTCTGTGAGGAAAATAGCACAAAATTATTTTGTTCCCGTATCACAAAGTTTAAGTGAAAGATGGAAGAAAAGATATTCTGGAAGGAACACATCATACTCAGACATCTGCACATTCATCATAAGTTATAATAGATATATAGCTACTATTCTTTTCCTTTCATACTCATTTGAACACCTTTTGACCAAGTTGTCAGTTATGTAAGAAGATGTCTTCCTTCTGATACTAATAAAAGATAATCATCATGGAACTCCCAAAGAAATGTCTTTCAACCTATGAACAAGAAATGCAAATATTAGACTAAAGTCCCTGTCTGATAAAATGTTGTTTTCTCTTTCTTTATCAAGGGACCAATACACAGGTATAGTATAGAATGCAATTCTTCAGTGATTTAGCCTCCTGCAGAAACTCTATTTACACCCTGTCAAATTAACCTCCATCTCAATGTCATCATATAGCATTGACCCTTTGCCATTTTGATAAAAACTGTTAAGCGTAGATTGTAGAAGCCACTAGATCTGGTGTTGAATTTCACTTTCTTTTTCATAGTGTGGCCATGGGCAGATCATGGAATTCTAATCCTCAATTTTCTTATCTTAAAAATGGGTTCCTAACACCCACATCAACTACAGCAAGGCATATTTTATAACTTATATATGATTGGCACTCTCCTTGTAATTTTCAGATTCCCGTATTTGTTTTTGTTTGGTTTGGTTTGTTTTTCTTTCCTTTTCATATGTTTCTCAATCCTATCCATACATTCTTTGAGTATATGTGGCCCAGCCAGACTTGAATATCTTGTCTTATATCTGTGATGGTGTAAAAAATCTAACCCACAGTGCCTAGAATTCTGGAGCATTGCCTTCAGTTTCTCAGTCTTTCTGTGCAGCTTCTCCTTTAAGGACAACTTTCACTAGTGTTGTTTCCGTTACCTATGCTCTTTCATGTGTCTTAAATCAATTTCTTAAATGAGAGTTTATAGTCTTTCATACATTAAAATATTTGGTTAAATGAACTCAGTGGCTGGCTCTTTGACCACCTCCCCCTGAGGGGGAAACAGCCTTGCTAGGCCATAGAGGAAGATAATGCAGCCATTCCTGATGAGACCTGATAAGCTATGGTCAGATGGAAGGGGAGGAAGACCTCCCTTATCAGTGGACAGGGAGATGGGCTTAGAGGGAGATGAAGGAATGAGGGCGGGATTGGGAGGGAATGAGGAAGAGAGCTACAGCTGGGATACAAAGTGAGTAAACTGATTAATATAAAAATAAATTATAACAAAAATAGAGCAAAAAAAAATGAATGTTTGGTCAAGTGCTAGTTCATTTGACCTGCTCCTGGAAAGGTAATTTATTCATTTTAAAAGATAGCTATAGATATTCCTGTTGGTCTTTAACCAAAATAATTTCTATTTAAAGATTTTGCTGTGAATTTTTTCAGTGCTAGGGAGACCATGAGTTTAAGAAAAGAATGGTTGAGCAAATGTCCTTATTGTGTACTTGAGCCTCTTTTGGATATATGCCTAGAAGTGGTATAGCTGTATCTTGAGGAAGTACTTTTCCTAGTAGTCTGAGAAAGCGCCAGATTGACTTCTAGAGTGGTTGTACAGGTTTACCAGCAGTGGAGGAGGGTTCCCCTTTCTCCACAACCTCTCCAGCATGTGTTGTCACTTGAGTGTTTGATCTTAGCCATTCTGATGGGTGTGAGGTGAAATCTCAGGGTCCTTTTGATTTGCATTTCCCTGATGGCTAATGACTTTGAGCATCGCTTTAAGTGTTTCTCTGCCATTGGATATTCCTCTACTGAGAGTTCTCTGTTTAGCTCTGTTCCCCATTTTATAATTGGATTACTTTATTTGATGCTTTTCAACTTCTGTAGTTCTTTATATATACTGGATATTAGCCCTCTGTCAGATATAGGGTTGGTGAAGATTCTTTCCCAATCTGTAGGCAGTCATTTTGTTTTGATGACAGTGTCCTTCACTTTACAGAAGCTTTTTAGTTTCACGAGGTCCCATTTATTAATAAGGATATTTGCTCAACCATGCTTGTAGCAGCTTTATTTGTAATAGCCAGAAGCTGGAAACAACCCAGATACCCCTCAACTGAGGAATGGATACAGAAATTGTGGTACATCCACACAATGGAATATTACTAAGTAATGAAAAAACAAGGATAACATGAAATTTGCAGGTAATTGGTGGGAACTGGAAAGGATCATCCTGAGTGAATTATCCCAGAAGGAGAAAGACACACACGGTATATAGTCACTCATATAGATATATAATATAAGATGAACCTACTAAAATCTGTACACCTAAAGAAACTAATCAAGAGGGAGGACTCTGGCTAAAATGTTCAATCCCCAACCAGAAAGGCAAAGCAGATGGACATCAGAAGAAGAAGAAAACAGGAAATAAGTTAGGAGCCTGTCACAGAGGGCCTCTGAAAGGCTCTGCCCTGTAGAATATCAAAACAGATGCTGAGAATTATGGCCAACTGTTGGGCAGAGCGCATGGAATCTCATGAAAGACATTGGAAATAGTATGATAGGGAAAGGACAGGAGCTCCACAAGGAGAGCAACAGAACCAAGAAATCTGAGCACAGGGGTCTTTCCTGAGACTGATACTCCAACCAAGTACCATGCAAGGAGAACACTAGAACCCCTGCACAGATGTAACCCATGGCATTTCAGTGTCCAAGTGGGTTCCATAGTAATGGGAAGAGGGACTGCCTCTTACATGAACTGATTGGCCTGCTCTTTGATCACCTCACCCTGATGGGGGAGTAGCCTTACCAGGCCACAGAGGAAGACAATACAGCCACTCCTGATGAGAGCTGATAAACTAGGATCAGAAAGAATGAGAGGAAGACCTCCCCTATCAATGGACTTGGGGAGGGGCATGCGTGGAGAAAGGGGAGGGAAGGTGGGATTGGGAAGGGAAGAGGAAGCGGTTTATGGGGGGATACAAAGTGAATAAAGCGTAATAAATAAATAAATAAATAAATAAATAAATAAATAAATAAATAAATAAGTAAATAGAAAAGAATGGCCACATCAGCTCATAATGGCAAACCAGATTTATGTGAAAGACTCATGCCTAATCAGAGAAGTACGGGAAAGGTCTACTTATTTTTTAGCATATCCTAACAAATGGCTATACATTGGTATGTCACTAACTGCCTTTATTGCTTTGGGTCCATATGACACTTAAGTATCCTGTACAAGATTATTTTTTAAAAGAAGAACAAAAACAGCTAGTGGACAAGACACAGGCTTGCAAAGATTAAAAGAATAAATTGAATACATATGACTAATGCTTGTTATGATACTTCTAGATCCAGCATCTGTCTTGGGGAAGAGAAACATTGAGAAGAAATATTCATTATTGGTGATGACAGTATTATAAATATCTTTGAAATAATACCCTTTACATATTAACCCATAAATATAAGTTATGTAGTGGTAATTATATTTCTGTTTTATAAAGTAGTACTAAAGTCTACCTAAGATTTATAAGTGGCTTTTTTCCTTGGGATATTTGCAATAGAAAAATAGATTTACAGACATAATTTTTTCCTCCAATAATGACTAAAGAGAAAAAAAAGCTTGGAATGTACCTATTCAGTGCTTAAATTCAATAATATCTCATGATTTAAACCTTGAACAGCACTGAGGTTAGTCAAATATATATTCAGCCACAGATTTAAACATTCATTTTAAGACAGGAAAATACTTCTGAGAACTAATCTATGATCTATAAATCTTCTTTATTATACATGAGCAAGAATCATCCAATCTTTACAGACTACAACAAATGATAAATATAAAATATTTTAAATTTAAATCATGATAATTCTGTTTTCTTAATATATTCTTTGGATATTGGGTACAAACCTTTACTAATAAAGAGCAATACACTTGAAACAAGAATCTGCAGTCACTGGACATTGCACATGTAAATTTTACCTAATAGTTTTCATAACTTTTATAATTATTATTGTATTGAAAGAAAAGGAGCCTTTATTGGACTTAAAGGTAGAAATAGTGGTATGATGTTCTTGTGGAATGTATACAATGTACCCTCATTCATTCAAATGATTGAGGGTAACCCACTATCTGGCTTTAGTCTGGACATTGTATTGCGATGTTTATTCTAAGCATCACCTGTCTCAAGTTTGTGTAAACATGCCATCATTTGTTCTCTGCATTGTCAATAAAACAACCAGCCAATGCTGAGCAATGGAGAGAATAAGTTGGGACACCCTAGTCCAGAGAGGAGGAGAAAGAAGTGAGTGGGGGGAGTCAAAGAGGAGGGATCAGAGGAAGAGAACTCAGAACCACAAGGAGAGATGAACAGGACCTAAGATATGACTAAAAGCAAATATAATGTGGGTAATCTGCATGGGAGGAAACTATGGGGGCTTGGAGGTTTAGGGTGGAGAAACTATTGCTCAGCATTGTGCTCTAGGTTAATTAAAGAAAAAAAAAGAATCTGCAGTCACTTTGGAGATAGAAATTTTAAGCATGCTTTTTAATAAAATATTCTCATATTTATCTCAAAATAAAACCATAAGTGAAAATAAGCTTTTATATTTTATAAGGCAAAGGAATTTTCCAAGATGAGAGGAAATATAATTTTCTATGGAGATTTATTTAGCTAACTAAGTAGGAATGTAAACAGGTGTTTTAGGGAATTTAAAGAAGTGAACATGTGAGGTAAATTTCAAATGTAGAGAAATCACTATCTCCGACACTTTGCCTTCCCTCTCCTTATATCTACATACTTTCCTACCAAATTCAACATTCAATACAAAAATGTCTCATTTTCAGCAAGAGAGTCACTTTTAACATTTTCTACTCCAAAGGTACTGGATTTCTATAATAAATATTTTCATTGTCATTTCCCATTAATAGACATTTGTCTGATACATTTTACTGAAGGTATCAAATATATTTGAAGTGCTAGAAACTCATTTTCCTTTGATTCCTTTTTTCTACAGAAGTGTGTGTGTGTAAATTTATGTGTTTTTTATCTAGGTATTATCAAAAAAATTCCACCGAAGATCACTTACTGGGAGAAACCAGCTGGTTCTTTATTAATCCACAACTCAAAAATGTTTGTGCTTTAAAAGCAAAAGATAAAATCAGATTAAGACTTCAGATCTTTGAACTATCTCTGCAAGAACTGTAAAAGCTTGATACTGGGTATTTCATTTAAAAAACAGAAAGCTCAAAAAGAATTGCCCCCTTTGGCAAACAGACAAGCAAATAAACAGTAACATCTGCTTTTCCGTTCTACTGAGGGGGAAAAAACAGCTTTGGTGTGAGGGTATAAGAATGTTCATAACAAAAGTACTTTAAATGGAAAACAGTTCATTATAAATATTATGATAGATTAAATGCTGTATAGATGCCATTCAACAATTTTCTTCAGCTAATTGCTGTTTGTCTACCATGTTCCAGTAGTGTTCTAGTTGCTGGTATTACAACAAAGAACAAAATTTATGAAAACCCTACCTTCAACGATCTTATATTTTTGTTGGAAGTATGAGAATTATATTCTTTTCTCTTAGAGAAGTGAATAGTAATACAAGACATGTGGACTAACTAGATGTTATGTGGAAGAAGGAAGATAAAAATCATTTAATATTTTTTTCCTTGACTTGCTTTCATGTTTGTGTTAGTCAGTTCAAACTTTGTTAGCAGATTCTTTTAGACTGGGTAATTTGTGAACAGCATAAACACATTAATCACATTTATGGAGATTTGGAGATCTAGGATCAAGGCACAAGTGACTAAATCCTGATGAGGATCATACCTTCATAGATGGCATATTTTGCTATGTCCTTCCATAGGAGCAGTTGTTCTTCTAACTCTCTCTTGTAAAGACATTAATGCTATTCATGACCCAACAGTTGTACACATATCCCACTTCTTAATCCCAACCTACTGGACAATAGAATTCAATATAAAAATGATAGAGGACTGACACATTCAGACCATACCAAATGCCTACCTCTCTCTGCCTTCATATGAAAACTTAGTTTTTTCCAAGACAGGGTTTCTCTGTGTAGCCCTAGCTGTCCTGGACTCACTTTGTAGACTAGGCTGGCCTTGGCCTCACAGAGACCCGGCTGGTCTCCCAAATGCTGGGATTAAAAACATGCAGCACCATGCCAGGCTTTTAAGATATATTTACTTATGTAGTTTTATATATGGGTGTTTTAACTGTCTGTGCATTTGCACACCAGAAGAAGGCATTGTATACCATGAGACCCTGGCCAAAGATGGTTTCAAACTACCATGTGGGTCCTGGGAGTTGAATTCAGGACCTCCGGAAGATCAGCCTCTTAAGCACTGTGCCTTCTCTCCAGCCCCAAACTGAGGATTTGCTTTGGGGGGTTTTGTTGTTGCTGTTGGTTTTGTTTTGTTTTCTAGGCGGATTTCCCTGTATAGCTATGGCTGTAATGGACTTGCTTTGTAGACAAGCTGGCCTCAAACTTACAGAAATCTGCCTGCATCTGCCTTTGCCTGCAGACTGCTGCGATTATGAGGCTTGTACCACCTAGTTTATCTGTGTTTCTTTAGCATTCTGTGGGAGTGGTGGGCACATCCCTTTAATCCCAGCCCTTGAAAGGCAGAAGCAGGTGAGTCTCTGTAAGCTGAAAGATAGACTAGTAAACATAACAAGTTCCAAGACACTGAAGACTACACAGACAGACCATTACACAAAATTTTTTGCAGGGTATATGGAAAAAAGAGAATAACTGAGAGTAAATAATAAAATATATATCAACTGAAGAAGAGAGTTTGGTCAAAAACGTATAACACTTTCTTTTTTTAATTTATTTATTTTTATCTCAATCACAGGTTAGGTACTTTGAATCCCAGGC
>JAQQSO010002720.1:0-14144 GCA_028658305.1 Pachyuromys duprasi | reverse complement strand
TCCTATAGGATAGGAAGGTCATGCTGAAATCTATACACCTAGGGAAGATATACAAGAAGGAGGACTCAGGTTGGTAGGATCAATGCTCATTTAGATGAACAAATGGGATGGACATTGAATGGAGGATAAAACAAGCAACAGGACAGGAGCATGCCAAAGAGGGCCTCTGAAAGAATCAATATAGCAATATAGTAAAGCAGATATTAAGACTCACAACCAAGCCTTCGGCAGAGGGCGAGAAATAATAATAAAAATAGGGGTTAGTAAGACTTGTGGAGAACAAGAGCTTCACAAAGACCAAACTGAGAAGGGCACAGGGGTCTTATACGAGACAGTTTCTCCAACCAAGAACCATGTGTGGATATGTCCTAGAACCCCCGCTCAGAAGTGGCCCATAGTAGCTGGGTATCCAACTGAAGACCCTAGTAAAGGGAACAGGGACTGTTTCTGTCATGAACTGGATGGCTGGCTCTTTGACCGTCCCCCATACACGCCAGGGAGTAACAGTCTGGCTAGATCCCAGGGGAGAACATTGTAGCCAGCCCTGAGGAGACAAGATGAACTGGGTTTGGATGGAAGGGGAGGAGATCCTCCCCTGTTGGTGGACTTGGAGTGGGCGGGGAGGAGATGAGGGAGGGATAGGGAGAGTGGGAGGGAAAAAAGGAGGGGGCTACGCCGGGGATGCAAAGTACCTAACCTCTGATAGATAAATAGATAGATAGATAGATAGATAGATAGATAGATAGATAGATAGATAGATAGATAGATAGATAGATAAGAGTTGCCACAGTCCTAGTGTCTTTTCACATCAATGGAATCCCTAACTAAGGTATGGCATATACCCAAAGGACACTTCATCCTACTACAGCAATATTTGCTCAACCATGTTCATTGATGCTCCATTCATAATAGCCAGAAATTGGAAACAACCTACATGTCCCTCAACAACAACAACAACAACAAAAAATGGATAAAGAAAATACAGTAATTTACACAATGGAGTATTACTCAGTCATTTAAAAATGACATAATAAAATCTTTAGGCAAGTGGATCAAGCTAGAAAAGAAAACATCTTGAGTGAGGTATCACAAACTCAGAAAGATGAATATGGTGTGGATTAAAATATGTGTGAATATTAATTGTGAAGGCAATGATGACAAAGCTGTAATCCATAAAACGAAAGAAGGCAGACATAGAGTAAAGAATTGGAAGGAACATTTAGATCTCAATAGAAAAGAGAAATAGAAATTATAGCTATGGATATATGGGGTCCAGGAATGGGAAGATCAAATGGGGTAAGGGGAGTTATTACAGGAGAAAATACAGCGAGAGAGCTAAAATTAGGGGGCATTTGAGGGGTAGTATGCAAACCTAATACAGCAGAAACTTACTAAAATATATTCATAAATGAAAGCATTCTAAATGAAATTGACAAATAGTGAGAAATACAGTGTCCAAATGGACACAATCTTGTCACTAAACAGAGATTTCACTACTAGGATTGGATTACATCTAATTGAATTGTTAGATAAAGTGGTTCCACAGGAATCCCCCAATACCCATGCTATTGCCAGGACTAAAGGTTACTCTCCACAAATTGACATCAAGGCCCCATTGGTGAAAACAATACCTATACAACTCCTTGAGCATGGAGATGTTGAGTCGGTGTCTAAATAAAGACTTCACCCCCTACATTTCAGTGACTTTGGTATGGGAAGGTACTCTGTAAATGCTCAAGAGTAAACACCAAGCTATCCACAAACTCTTTATCAAAATGACGTGCTGCCTTCAAGATATGCTAGTACAATGGTTGCACAAAGCTTGTGGGAGTAACCAACAAATAACTGATTTGACTTCAGACCCTTTCCACCCATACCTGACACTGCTTGAGTGACCACGAACTAGAGAGCCCAGGGACCTAGGGTAAAAACAAATCATATTGATTAAAAAAAATAAGTAGGAACAAAACAACTCCTAATGATATTCTGATGTACTCATAGATCAGTGCCTTGGTCATCTATTGGAAAAGAGGTTTCCCCATGTAGCAGATGGGAACAAATATAAAGAGTCACATCCAGAAATTATGCAGAGACTGAGAGACATTGGAACACTTGGCCCTATCTGGGATGGTCTCCATCAAATCTTTCCTCTAAGAGATCAGGGAATACCACAGAAGTGGAGATGAGAAGAACATTTGATCCAGAGGGCATGAAGGACACTAAGAAAACAAATCCCTCTAAATCAACATGATCAAAGCTCATATGAACTCACAGAGACTGAAGCAGCATGCACAGGACCTACACAGGTATGCATGAGGTCCTCTGCCCTTATATTACTGCTTCCAGTTTAGTGTTTTTAAAAATTGTTTACATTATTATGATTACAATTTATTCTCTTTATATCCTGGTTCTAGCCCCCTCCCCTCACTTCCCTATTCTACCTTTCCTCCTTCTTCCCCCTCCATGTCCCTCTTCTAGTCCACTGATAGGGGATGTCCTCTCAGATTATTGTTTTTATGCAAACAAAAACACTGGGTGTGCAAACAAGTGGGTCTCTGATTTTGTGTCTTCTCTTGGACTCTTTTCCTTTTGTTGGTCTTGTCCAAATTCAATGTGTTTTGTTTTATCTTATTTTATTTTATTATATATAAAAAAATAATGAATGGATGAATGAAAACATAGCCATGACAGTAAAGATTAATAACTGATCTTTCACATATACCTGCTAGGAACATGAAAACCAGTTTTCTCAATAGAGTGACACTATATATCACTAACGAGTATAGGCCTCATGTTTAGTAGAGGATGACCAAGGTATTGACTCCAAATGTTTTTGGTTTTGGATTTTTTAGTGTGTGTGTGTGTGTGTGTGTGTGTGTGTGTGTGTGTGTTGTACACTTACTTACAATTTATTTTGCAGTGTTTTTTTTTCTTTTGGGTTGTGGTTCATTTTATTTTATTGTATTGTTTGGGGGCGGTTGTTGTATTGGGTTGTTTGATTAATTAGTTTATTCAATTTACAACCTGTATGTAAGCCCCTCCATCCTCTCTTTCTGTTCCCACCCTCTCTCCTGCATGGCCTCCACCTTATTCCTCAGAATACAAGAGCCCTCCCTCTAATCTAGTCACCTGAGAACTGAGTCAGTCTTTTCCCCCTGTGGCCTGATAGGGCATTCCCATCAGAGAGAAGTGATCAAAAATCAGGCAACATAGTTCATGTCAGATATATCCCCAACTCCCCTCACTAGGAGCCTCAAATGAAGCCTGAGTTGCCCATCAGCTTTATATATGGAGAGAACTTAGATCCATGAATGGTCCTTGGTTGGTGCTACAGATGTCATAGGACCCTCTGGGCCCTGGTTAGCTCCCTCTGTTGTTCTCCTTGTGGAGCTCTTGTCATCTCTAAGCCCCTTTATTCTCCCCTGCCCCTCTTTTCAAATAGACTCCCTATGATTCGGAAATATTTGACTGAGTTAAACATTGTATCATTTTCGAACTATTGCAGGGTGGAGCCTCTCAGAGATCAATTCTGAGCATAGCAGAGTATCATTAATATTGTTAGGTGTTAGCTTTCTTCCATGGGGTGGGTCTTAGTGTTGGCCCTGGTATTGGTTGGACAGTCCCTCAATATCTACTCTATGTGTTCTATTTTTGTCCCTGAAGGTTGTATAGGCAGGGTAAGTTTTGATTCAAGGTTTTTTTGGGTGGGTTGGTGATCTCCCTGGTCCCTAGGTGTCTTGATTATTTAGGGATATCCTTTTTATTCTCCATGGCCCCTGGTAGTAGGAGTCTTAGCTGGAGTTCCCCTCATAGCCTCCCAGAGACCTATCCTGCCTTAGGTCTGTGGCTTGTCATAGAGATGCCCCCACCCTGCATTTTCTTTTCTCTGCAGGCCTTCTGCCCTCTCACCCCTGCTCTCCACAGGCCTGATCTCTATCTTTATTTCTCTCTGTGTTCCCTCTTCTACCTTGTTCCCACTCTTCAGCCACTACTTCTGTCTATTTTATTTCCTCTTCTGAGTGAGATTTATACATCCTCCATTGAGTCCTTCATGTTGCCTATCTTCTTATGGTCTGTGCATTGTAGTATGTCTATCCTGTACTATATGACTGAAACCCACTTGTAAGTGAGTACATACCATGTACATCTTTTGGGGTCTGTGTTATCTCATGCAATATGATCTTTTCTAGTTCCAACCACTTGCCTATAACTTTCATGATTTCTTTGTTTTTAATGGCTGAGTAGTATTTCATTGTGTAAAATGTAGCACAGTTTCTTTATCCATTTTTTGGTTGAGTGACATCTACATTGTTTCCAGATTCTGGTTATTGCAAAGAAAGCTGTTATGAATATAGTTGAGCATATACTTTGTTTTATTGTGGAACATCTATATAGGGTTTTTTGTTTGTTTGTTTGTTTTTTGAGAAACAACTTAAAGTTGTGTGGGTAAGAAGGAGGAGGGGCTTAAGGCAGGAGAAGAAGATGACCAAAATGTATTTGAATTTGAATTTTTTTAAATAACGAAAAATATAATTAACAAAAGGAAAAAATAAATATGTGCTAATATGTGTGAGTGCATGTGCATGTGTGCTATATCATTGTTAAAGCATACAGCCTTAAGAGTTAAGACATTTTGTGCTCTTTTTTCATAAACTTTGCTTATTTTGTTGCTCAGTGAACTAAGTGAATATTATTTCTTTTTATTTATTTATTCACTTTACATCTCAATCGTAGACTCCTTCCTCCTCTCCTCCAGATCCCTGCCCTCTGTTTCTCCTGTATCCTCCTATTCCCACTCCCCCATTTCTCAGAAAAAGGGAGACAGCCTCCCCTCTGTGAAAGCCAAGCCATAACACTTTTGATGATTATGTTTACAGAATGGAGTCTTGCATGGCTCTCCTCTGAGAGACTTTGTCCAGCAACAAATTGAAACAAAAACCAAGAGTCATAGCCAAACATTGGGCAGATAGTAGGGAACCTTGTATAATATTTCTTAAATGGGATCCAAGATGGTGGTGCCAGGAGAACACTATGTCTGAGGAACAGGACAGCAGTGTCGGCACAGCGACCAAGAGACTGAACTATGGGCCCTAAAACACCAGCAATTTGTTTCCCAGGTGAGAGGAAACCCCACGGTGTGGGAAGCAATAAGATACATTCTCTGGTCACCCAACTAAAACCGGGAAGAGTTCCCATGTCCCAGCAAGCACTTGGTCACCTGCCCAGAGCCATATGCCTGTGTGTCCTGATCACCTTCCCAGGCTGAACTGTGGACACCAAAACACCGGAGCATGGGATTTCTAGTTCCCAGAAAACCCCACAATGAGGTCACCCAGCAAATCCCTGGAAAAGGTCCTGGGGACAGGCGGGTGCACAGATGTCAAGCCAGAGACATGCTGCATGCCTGACTCAGCATCCCAGACAGAACTGTGGACCCCAGGGCACAAGAGACTGGGTTTCCCTGTAGGAACAAAAATCCCACAATGAGGGAAAGAGCAGGTTTCTGTTTAGAGCACTCAGCTGCCGCCCTCCCCTCCCTCCCCCCCCCCCACAGAAAAGTTCTCGGGAAAAGTTCCCGGGTTCCTGCAGGCACCTAGTTAGCAGCTTGGAGCCACCACTCGCCTGCACATTCATGCTCTATGCACTACCACAGACAGAACTGTGGACCCCAAAACACCACACATTGGGTCTCCCTGTTGGGAGGAAACCTCACAATGCGTGGGGGAAGACATCTGGTTTGACTTCAGCACACCCAGTCCAGAAAAGTTTCTGGGTCCCCACAGGATCCAGGCTCTAGCCTCCTGCAGCACACCTTAATGCTGCCCTAACCTTCCACTGATTAGAACTTGGGTACTGGAGCACAGAGCTCCAACTTCAGAATTGCAGAAGCCTGGGATCCCCCAGATGCTGCTCCAAGGGGCAACCAGTTATCCCTAACTAAACTGACTAAACTGTGGGGCTCGCAAGTTCTTCAAGAAGGCTATGCTTAGAAAGCAGTATAAGAACAACAGCAGCAGCTCACTAAATTCAGAGCAAGAAACCCAGCAGCAGGGTTTCCAGGACTTCTCCAGGTGAGAGGAGAGCCTCCTGACTAACAAACACCACAGTTACCACTCAGGTCTATAAGCCTGAGGTGAGCTGTGGCAACCCCTGAGAAACACCGGCCATTCAGTGACCATACACAAAAAGATGAAGAGGCCTCTTACAGAAAAAGAAAAGAAATCATCTTCCTGCCAAGGGGACTCTCCCTACCCCAGGATTCCAGGAAGCACCAGAAACTAACAGCCAACACCTAAGATAGCCCAATGGATAGAGGCCAGTATAAAATCTCAATAAACAAAAGACAGAACAATATGGCATCTCCAGAACCCAGTTATCCAGGGGCAAGTAGCCCTGGACACCCCAACTTAAATGAAATTCAAGGAGATGACCTTACACCTATGCTTATGAAGAGGATAATAGAGGAAACAAATAAAATTTGTTAAGGATTGGGGGAAGACAAGGTCAAACAGATTATGGCCATCCATAAAGAAATACAGAATGATAAAGACAGATTATGGCCATCCATAAAAAAATGCAGGAAGACACACAAACAGTTTGTGGACTTTAGAGAGGAAAAATTAAATCACTGAAAGAAATAAAAGAAACAGAGGAATGTTTAAAGAAACAGAAGAAGGAATAGAAGGGAAAACAGGAAAATAGAGTCAGACAGGTGAAGGGAATCAACAAAATGGCTCAAGATCTGAAGATAGAATTGGAAAAATTAAAGAAAACACAAACGGAGGAAATCATGGAGAAGAACTTAGGGATGAAAACAGGAACTAGAGGGGTTAGCATAACCAATAGACTACATGAGATGAAAGAAAGAATCTCAGGTGTGGAAGATACAATAGAAGAAATCCATGTATCCATCAAAGAAAATGTTAAATCCAAAAAATTCCTTACACAGATCGTCCACGAAATACAAAACAATAAAAAAAAACCCATGAAAAGACAAAACCTAAGAATAATAGGAATAGAGGAAAAAGAAGATTCCCCTGTCCAAGGCACAGAAAATATTTTTAATAAAATCATAGAAGAAAATTTCCCCATCTTAAAGGAGAGGGCTATAAGAATACAAGAGGACTACAGAACACCTAATGAATTAGACCAGAAAGGAATATTCTCCCTCCACATAATAATCAAAAGAGTTAATATACAGAACAAAGAAAAAATACTAAAAGCTGCAAGGGAAAAAGGCAAAGTAGCATAAAGGCAAGCCCATCAGAATCACACCTGACTTCTCAACAGAGGCTATGGAAACCACAAGGGCCTGGACGGATATAATGCAGACCCTAAGAGAACACAGATGTCAGTGCAGGCTACTATACCCAGGAAAACTCTCAGTCATCATAGATGGAGAAATCAAGATATTGAACCACAAAAACAAATTTAATCAATACCTACCCACAAATCCAGCGTTTCAGATGATACTAGAAGGAAAAATACAATTCAAGAAAGCTAACTACATTCAGGAAAACACAGGAAATAAATAACCTCACTACAGCAAAACTAGAAGTAGCCATTCACACAAACAAACTGTCACAACCTACAGCAAAATCAAAGCATCTAACCGCCACTGGTCATTAATCTCTCTCAACATCAACAGACTCAACTTTCCAATAAAAAGACACAGACTAACAGAAGGATACATAAACAAGATCCAACAATGTGTTGCATACAAGACATTACGTGAGAGTAAAAGACTGGAAGACAATTTTCCAAGTAAATGGGCTGCAAGTAGGAGTAACCATTCCAATATCTAATAAAATAGATTTTCAACTAACATTAATCCAAAGAGATAGGAAAGGTCATTTCATATTCATCAAAGGAAAATTCCATCAAGAAGACATCACAATTCTGAACATCTATGCTCCAAACACAAAAGTACCCACATTTGTAAAAGAAACATTAATAAAACTGAAACCACAAATAGAACCCCACATATTATTTGTGGGGACTTCAAAACCCCCTCTCAACAAAAGATAGGTCAACAAAACAGAAATTAAACAAAGAAATAATGACTCTGACATAGGTAATAAATCAAATGCACCAAAGAGCCATCTACAGAACCTTTAAGCCAAACACAAAAGATTTACTTTTTTCTCAGCACCTCATGGAACCTTCTCCAAAGTAGACCACATAGTTGGTCACAAAGCAAGCCTCAACAGATACAAGAACATTGAAATAATCCCTTGAATCCTTACTGACCATTATGGACTAAAGCTGGACCTCAACAACAACAGAAATAGCAAAAAAAAAAAAAAAAAAAAAAAACCTACACATACGTGGAAATTGAACAACTGGCTTCTCAATGACAGCTGGGTCAGGGGAGAAATGAAGAAAGAAATCAGATACTTCCTAGAATTCAATGACAATGAAGGCACAATATGCCCAAACTTATGGGACACAAGAAAAGCAGTGCTAAGAGGAAAATTCATAGCACTAAGTGCCTTCAAGAAGAAATTTGAAACATCTCATGCAAGCAACTTAAAGGCTCACCTGAAAGAAATAGAAAAAAAAAAGTAGCAGACATACAGAAGAGGAGGAGAGAGCTGGAAATAATCAAATGGAGAGCTGAAATCAATAAATCATAAACAAATAAAACAATTCAAAAAATCAATGAAACCAACAGCTGATTCTTTGAGAAAATCAACAAGACAGACAAACCCTTAGCCAAACTAACTAAAAGGCAGAGAGACAGAATCTGAATCAACAAAATCAGAAATGAAGAGGGAGACATAACAATAGACACTGAGGAAATCCAAAGAATCATTAGGTCTTACTTCAAAAGCCTATACATCAAAAAATTTGAAAATTTAAATGAAATGGACAATTTTCGTGATCAATAACACTTGCCAAAGCTGAATCAAGATCAGGTATATAAATTAAATAGTCTTATATCCCCTAAAGAAATGGAAACAGTCATCAAAAGTCTCCAATCCAAAACAGCCCAGGGCCAGATGGTTTCAGTGCCGAATTCTACCAGACCTTCAAAGAAGAGCTAACACCAATATTCTTCAAACCACAAAATAGAAACAGAAGTGTCATTACCAAACTCATTTTATGAAGCCACCGTCATCTTGATACTTAGACCTCACAAAGACTCGACAAAGAAAGGAAATTTCAGGCTAACCTCCCTTATGAACATTGATGCAAAAATACTCAATAAAATATTAGCAAACTGACTCTAAGAACATATCCAAGATATCATCCACTATGACCATGTAGGCTTCATCCCAGAATGCAGGGGTAGTTTAATATACAGAAATCCATCAATGCAATCCACCATATACACAAACTGAAAGAAAAAGACCATGTGATAATCTCCTTAGATGCTGAAAAAGCATTTGATAAAATATAATATTCATTTTTTTGTTTAAAGCCCTGCAAAGATCAGAGATACAAGGCACCTACCTAAACATAGTAAAGGCAATATACAGCAAGCCTATAGCCAACATCAAACTAAATGGAGAGAAATATAAATCAATCCCACTGAAATCAGGGACAAGGCAAGGCTGTGCACTCTCTCCATATGTCTTTAACATAGTACTTGAAGTCCTTGCTAGAGCAATAAGACAATTAACAGAGATCATGTGGATTCAGTTTGGAAAGGAAGAAGTCAAAGTATCACTATTTTCAGATGATAGGATAGTATACATGTGTGACTCCATAAAATCTACCAGGGAAATCCTTCAATTGATAAACACCTTCAGCAAAGTGGCTGGATACAAAATCTACTCAAAAAAATCAGTAGCCCTCCCATATACAAAAGACAAAAGGGCTAAGAAGGAAATTAGGGAAAAAACACCTTACACAGTAGCCACAAAGGACATAAAGTACCTTGGTGTAACTCTAACCAAGCAAGTCAAAGACATGTATGAAAAAAAAAAAAAACCAAAAACTTTCAATCTCTGAAGAAATAAATATTAGAAGGTATCAGAAGATGGAAAGATCTCCCTGGCTTGACAGGATTAACTTAATAAAAATGGCCATCTTACTAAAAGCAATCTACAGATTCAATGCAATTCCCATGAAATTACAAACATAATTCTTTACAGACCTTGAAAGAAAAATTCTCAACTTCATTTGGAATAACAAGAAACCCAGAATCTTTAAAACAATATTCTACAATATAATATCTTCTGGAGCTATCTCCATCCTTGATCTCAAACTGTACTATAGAGCAATAATAATAAAAGCTGCATGGTACTGGCATAGAAACAGAATGGTGGATCAGTGAACTCAAGTAGAAGACCCTGAAATAAACCCACACACTTAATGGACACCTGATTTTTGGCAAAGATGCCAAAACTATACAATGGAAAAAAAAAAGATAGCATCTTCAACAAATGGTGCTCGTCTAACTGGATGTCTACATGTAGAAAAATGCAAATAGATTCATACTCATCACCCTGGACTAAACTAAAGACCAAGTGGATCAAAGACCTCAGTATAAAAACGGACATGCTAAACCTGTTAGAAGAAGAAATAAGGAGGAGCCTTGAACTCATTGGCACGGGAGACACCTTCCTGAACAGAACACCAACAGCACGGGCTCTAAGATCAACAGTCAATAAATGGGACCTCATGAAACTGAAAAGCTTCTGTAAAGAAAAGGACACCCTTGTCAGAACAAAACGGCAGCCTCTAGAATGGGAAAAGACCTTCACCAACTCTATATCTGACAGAGAACTAATATCCAGAATATATAGAGAACTTAAGCAGTTAAAAAGCAACAAATCAAGTAACCCAATTTAAAAAGGGGGTACAGAGTTAAACAGAGAATTCTCAATAGAGGAACACCAAATGGCAAAAAAAGCTTTAAAAATGCTCAACATCATTAGTCATTGGACTGGGGGTGCGGCATAGAAAAAGAGGGAGGGAGGGTGGGACTGGAAGGAGTGAGGGAGGGGTCTACAGCTGGGACACAAAATGAATAAACTGTAATTATGAAGAATAAAATAATTTTTAAAAATATTTCCTTAATGACACTCAGGTCCATTGGAACTTCACCAATCTACTATATTAGCTCAGCCTACATTTGCTCTTATACATTAAGAAATGAAATGTTGTTTGTATGTTTCCAAAGTCTCTTTACGGTATCTGCATGTTGCTTTATAATTGCTAAAATATTTTCCTATATATTATTTAATCTTTGCCACAATTTTTTGGACTAGGCACCCTGGTCTCTGTATTTATGAGGTCATGGTGAGTGGTAAGCAGTGAGCTCAATATTTCATAGCTAGTGATTTCTCCATCTATTAATTAGAATTGACTGTGCAGTCCTTTCTTTTTTTCATGGACACTGAAACAGCAGTTTTTTAAAGGTAAATTTTAAAGAATGGCTAGCGAGAAAATTTTAAATGTTATACCATTAGTAAAAGTCATAAGTATTCATTAACAAAGTTATTGGCATCTGATATCTGCAAAAAAAAAAGTAAGAATGTACTGGTTAAAAGAATGAGTTCATCCTACTTAAAATTAGTTAATTCACACTATAAAATATTTTTATTCTCTAATTTCTAAGGACATGTTAAAAACAATTCATTTCCCTGAAAACATTTTGGTATTTCCTAACCATTTGGATTGATTTGTAAGTTGTGCCAACAACTGCCTACTGGGTGTATATATTATATTTGTTCATGCTTTATCCACAGCATAGGTTTATACTTTAACTTGTTAAACCCTGTCCAATCTACAATTCTCAGTTCATTTGCCCTTTTCCTATAGCTTGCTGTTAAATTTCTCTTAGAGTATTCAACAAATTACATCATAAATTATGGCTTTCTAAAGACATAGCTTCACTCTTAGATAATCACTCAGTCATTTACCAAGTTAACAAACATTCATCATTATTACCATATTGAGCGTTCTTCTTGTCACCTGGGTAATAAGAAACAAATTTTTCATCAAGTGAACAATTGTAGACAAGAAGCCACCATGTTATGATAGTGACTATAGCAATAAATATGCTGGTGTGCTTAGGCATAGCTGATGACAAACTCCAATTTGGACAGTGCCGTTTACTCTTTCATCTCTCTAGTATAGCCTGTAATTATAAATCCATGAAAATGCAGTTTAGCATTTCAGTATTGAATGTGACATCTAATAGCTAACAGTACTTCAAACATACTGTTGCTTCCACTGAGAAAGATATCCCCAGCCCTACATAAACAAGAAATGAAAGAATTGTTCATATAAACCATTTGCTCTTGATTTCATCTGTGAATTCACTGGGTATCTCAAAGGTATGATATTAGTGGAAAAATGTGTCCCATCTAGAGTTCTTTTTCACTAACTGACTTATATTATAATGTATTATTATAATGAGTTAATTTCATAAAGTCCACCAATTTATTGACAATAAATGTCCATGGCAGCTGGAAACAATCCAGATGCCCCTCAACTGAAAAGTGGGTAAGGAAATGGAATACACAATGGAATACAATACAGCTATTAAAAACAAGGAAATCATGAAATCTGTAGGCAAATTGGTAGAACTAAAAAGAAAACCAGCTTCAGTGAGGTAACTCAGAAAGACACACATGGTAAGTGTTCACTTATAAGGGGGTATTAGCCATACATTAAAGGATAACTATACTACAATTCAAAGACCCCAAGAAGCTAAGTAACAAGGAGGGCCCAGGGGAGGATGCTTGAATCTCATTAAGAAGAGGGAATAGAATAGACAGTAGAAGTGGTTGAAGAGAGGAAACAGAATAGGAGAAGGAGTATGGAGGGAAACAAAGGTGGGATCAGATGTAGAAAAAGTGGTGGTAAGGGGTCATAGGGTTTGCAGGGAAACTCAGGATAGGGGAGCTGCTGAGACAACCCGGAAACCTACAACACCACGGGCTCCTGCGTGGGAATAGGGGTGACTCTAGCTAAGAATCCTACTAGCAGGGGTCATGGAGACTGAAGGGGCCACCTTCTAGCCAGACAGGACTTCTAGTGGAGGAAAAGGAACACCAAACCACCCACAAAAACTTTGGTCCAAAATTTACCTTACCTACAAGATATATAGAGATAAAATTAAAACTATATAGAGGTAATGTTCATCTGATGCCTGGCCCAACCTCAGACCCACCCCATGGGAGAGAGCCAACCCTTGACCCTATTAATGATACTCTGCTATGCTTGCCAACAGGAGCCTAGCATAGCTGTCTCTGAGAGGCTCCACCCAGCCTCTGAGAGGCTCCACCAGGCAGCCAACTGAAACCCTGAGACTCACAGCCACAACATTAGGCACAGTGTGGGGAGCCTTATGGAAGAGTGAGGGGAAGGATAGACAGACCCAAAGAGGACAAGAACTCCATTAGAACATGAAAAGGATCAAGTACCCAAGGCCCAGGGAGGCAAATGGAAACTGAAGCACCAATCAAGGATCATGCATGATCTGGACCTAGACCCTCTAAGGCTGGCCAGCTTAGTCCTCATTTGTGTGCCCTAGTAAGAGGAATAGAGGCTGAATCTGATATGGACTCTGATGCCTGCTTTTTTGATCACTTCCTTCTGGTGGGGCTGCCTTGCCCAGCCTCAGTAGAAGAAGATGTTCACAGTCCTGATGTGACTTGGTGTGTTGGGGTAGGTTAATGAGGGAACTCCCCATTTCTGAGGAGTATGAGAGAGGGTATAGGGGACGAGATAAGGAGGATGGGACCAAGAGGAGAGGAGGGAGGGATGGGGATGTAAAGTGAATTTTTTAAAAAAAGGTGCCCATGGCAGCCTTTCTTTTCTTTCTTTCCATTTTCTTTTTGTTGTTGTTGTTGCTGCTGCTGCTGCTGCTGTTGTTGATGGTGGTGGTGGTTGTTTTTCAGACACTGTTTTTTCCGTGTATCAGTGGCTGTGCTGGGACTTGCTGGGTACACCAGGCTGGCCTTAAATTCACAGAGATCCATCTGCTTCTCTGCCTCAGTCTCCAGAGTGCTGGGTGCCACCACTGCCTGGACATAGTATCTTTTACAGTTCAAAGCAATTATTTGCATGTTTGGTACTAATTCTAATTGTCATTCATCATTTATCTAATGAACACTTAGAGGATCTCTTCCTTAACTCATCACAAACCAACATGCTAACAGTTGAACAAAGAGAAAAACTTTTTT